>CM038640.1:3285052-3322552 GCA_021554675.1 Leuciscus idus | reverse complement strand
AATTTATAAACTCTGAACTCTTAAACTCATTTAAACTTATAAACTCTAAACCTCGTACACTTATAAACTCATCAATTTATACACTTATAAACTCTAAACTCATAAACTCTGAGTGTGCGTGCGCTACATGCTAATAGCGATTAGTGAAGTGTTAAATCATGCCAAGATCATGCTAAGAACTCTATAAAAACTCCAGAGTAACCATCTGTGACAACTACCAACCACCTAGTAACACCATATCAACCGCCCTGAATACCATAGCAACCACCCAGAACACCCTAGCAACCACCTAGCAACCACCCAGAACACCCTAGCAACCACCCAAAATACCCTAGCAACCGCCTAGCAACCACCCAAAAGACCCTAGCAACCACCCAAAATATCCTAGCAACCGCCTAGCAACCACCCAAAATACCCTAGCAACACCATAGCAACCACCCATAACACTCTAGTAACCACCCAAAATACCCTAGCAACCACCCATAACACCCTAGCAACCACCTAGCAACCACCCAGAACACCCTAGCAACCACCCAAAATACCCTAGCAACCGCCTAGCAACCACCCAAAAGACCCTAGCAACCACCCAAAATATCCTAGCAACCACCCAAAATACCCTAGCAACACCATAGCAACCACCCATAACACTCTAGTAACCACCCAAAATACCCTAGCAACCACCCAGAACACCCTAGCAACCACCCAAAATACCCTAGCAACCGCCTAGCAACCACCCAAAAGACCCTAGCAACCACCCAAAATATCCTAGCAACCGCCTAGCAACCACCCAAAATACCCTAGCAACACCATAGCAACCACCCATAACACTCTAGTAACCACCCAAAATACCCTAGCAACCACCCATAACACCCTAGCAACCGCCTAGCAACCACCCAGAACACCCTAGCAACCACCCAAAATACCCTAGCAACCGCCTAGCAACCACCCAAAAGACCCTAGCAACCACTCAAAATATCCTAGCAACCACCCAAAACACCCTAGCAACCGCCTAGCAACCACCCAAAAGACCCTAGCAACCAACCAAAATACCCTAGCAACACCATAGCAACCACCCAGAACACTCTAGTAACCACCCAAAATACCCTAGCAACACCCTAGCAACCACCCAAAACACCCTAGCAACCACCCAAAATACCCTAGCAACCACCTAGCAACCACCCAAAATATCCTAGCAAACACCCAAAAGACCCTAGTAACCACCCAGAATACCCTAGCAACACCCTAGCAACCACCCAAAACATCCTAGTAACCACCCATAACACCCTAGCAACCGCCTAGCAACCACCCATAACACCCTAGCAACCACCCAAAATACCCTAGCAACTGCCTAGCAACCACCCAGAATACCCTAGCAACCACCCAGAACAGCCTAGCAACCACCCATAACACCCTAGCAACCGCCTAGCAACCACCCAGAATACCTTAGCAAGCACCTAGCAATCACCCAGGACACTTTAGCAACCCACTAGAAACACCCTAGCAACTTTTTAACTTTAAACTACTTCAAACTTTAAACTACTTTAAACTAATTTAAACTTTAAACTAATTTAAACTTCAAACTAATTTAAACTTCAAACTACTTTAAACTAATTTAAACTTCAAACTAATTTAAACTTCAAATGAATTTAAACTTTAAACTAATTTAAACTTCAAACTACTTTAAACTCATTTAAACTTCAAACTAAATTAAACTTTAAACTAATTTAAACTTCAAACTACTTTAAACTTCTTCAAACTTTCTGGTCCAAACTTTCTCAAGCCAACTTAAAGTTTGTCTCGACGAACTTTCGCATCTAGTTATTATTCTTCTTCTTCTGAGACTAAAAAAAACTAAAAAAAATTAATGCAGCCTAGAGCTTTAACTCTACATACTCCAAACTCGGCTCAGACCTTCAGACTATTCTGACTCGGTAAGCAATCTCTTTTCTAAACTGATCGGACTTACGGTTTTCCTAAAAATGACGATCAAAACTCGGAAAAACTCCCATTGACTTTTTTAAACTCTCCAACCGACAAAAATTCAAATCTAAACACCTTGAAGACTAAACCAAACTGCCGTTCTATATACTATATGAGCCATTGAGACTCATTTAAACTAATAAACTTATCTACTTCAAACTAAATTAAACTTCAAACTAAATTAAACTTCAAACTAAATTAAACTTTGAAACTAAATTAAACTTCAAACTAAATTAAACTTTAAACTAAATTAAACTTCAAACTAAATTAAACTTTAAACTACTAAATTTACTTCATTTAAACTAATAAACTCATCTATCTATTTACTTCAAACTAAATGAAACTTCAAACTAAATTAAACTTCAAACTAAATTAAACTTTAAACTACTAAATTTACTTCATTTAAACTAATAAACTCATCTATCTATTTACTTCAAACTAAATGAAACTTCAAACTAAATTAAACTTCAAACTACTAAATTTACTTCATTTAAACTTATAAACTCTAAACTCATACACTTATAAACTAATTAACTTATAAACTCATGAATTCATAGACTTATGAACTCTAAAACTCATAAATGTATAAACTCTGAACTCTTAACTCTTAAACTCATTTAAACTTCTAAACTGTAAACTCATTTAAACTTCTAAACTCAAAAACTTGTACACTTATAAACTCATCAATTTATACAGATAAACTCTAAACTCATAAACTCTGAGTGTGCGTGTGTCTGAGTGAGTGTGTGAGCGAGTTAGTGTGTGTGTGTCTGTCTGTCTATCAATCTATCTAACTTATCTATCTATCTATCATAAACTTCATACTACTTTAAACTACTTTAAACTTCAAACCACTTTAAACTTCTTAATTTTAAAGCTCCCAGCTCCAAAGCAACGCCATAGCAACCAAACTTGAGTACCCTAGCAACCGTTTTGCAAGACCTATATCTCTGTATCAGAACATCTTATAGAGATGAGGTTTGGCTCTTTTGACTCATGCTAGCAAACAGCACTTTCAACATGCTACACATGCTAGCAGTGCATAGCTACATGCTAATAGCGATTAGTTAAGTAAGAACTCTATAAAAACTCCATAGTAACCATCTCTGACAACTACCAACCACCTAGTAACACCATATCAACCGCTCTGAATACCATAGCAACCACCCAGAACACCCTAGCAACCACCTAGCAACCACCCAGAACACCCTAGCAACCACCCAAAAGACCCTAGCAACCACCCAGAATACCCTAGCAACCACCCAAAACACCCTAGCAACCACCCAGAACACCCTAGCAACCACCTAGCAACCACCCAAAAGACCCTAGCAACCACCCAAAAGACCCTAGCAACCACCCAAAATATCCTAGCAACCGCCTAGCAACCACCCAGAATACCCTAGCAACCACCCAAAACACCCTAGCAACCACCCAAAATATCCTAGCAACCGCCTAGCAACCACCCAGAATACCCTAGCAACCACCCAAAACACCCTAGCAACCACCCAGAACACCCTAGCAACCGCCTAGCAACCACCCAAAAGACCCTAGCAACCACCCAGAATACCATAGCAACCACCCAAAATACC
The DNA here is from genome assembly GCA_021554675.1 of Leuciscus idus. Taxonomy (NCBI): domain Eukaryota; kingdom Metazoa; phylum Chordata; class Actinopteri; order Cypriniformes; family Leuciscidae; genus Leuciscus; species Leuciscus idus. The sequence goes on along the minus strand of CM038640.1, from coordinate 3,318,983 downwards.
CTAGCAACCGCCTAGCAACCACCCAAAAGACCCTAGCAACCACCCAAAATAGCCTAGCAACCACCCAAAATACCCTAGCAACCACCCAGAATACCCTAGCAACCACCCAAAATACCCTAGCAACCGCCTAGCAACCACCCAAAGACCCTAGCAACCACCCTAAATATCCTAGCAACACCATAGCAACCACACAAAACATCCTAGTAACCACCCATAACACCCTAGCAACCGCCTAGCAACCACCCAGAACACCCTAGCAACCACCCAAAACACCCTAGCAACTGCCTAGCAACCACCCAAAAGACCCTAGCAACCACCCAAAATATCCTAGCAACCACCCAAAACACCCTAGCAACCGCCCAGAATACCCTAGCAACACCATAGCAACCACCCATAACATCCTAGAAACCGCCTAGCAAAAACTTTCCGGTCCAAACTTTCTCAAGCCAACTTGAAGTTTGTCTCGACGAACTTTCGCATCTAGTTTGTATTGGTATAGTGCCGCGAGATGTTTCAAAAGTGTTGGGGACAATATCGACCTTAGCTAAAAGTGGTGAGGACATGTCCCACCCGCAAATTACGCCTATGCTAAAATAACACTTGCCTGATGGGTTATGCTACTGCTAGATCGGACGTTGACGTCACTTCTGTGAGTTGAGAAAAGTCAGTAAAGGTCCTGGCAGAAAGAGCAGGATGTCGTGTGATGACGATCCGAGATCCCGCGAGATCCATGTGTTTGGCATCTTGTCCTATCTTTTAAGTCACGCAACAGTAGTCTGAAGGAAAAAGTGCTTTATTTGTAATTTAAAATAATGGTGCTGATGATTTTTAGAGACCCCCACAGGCCACAGGTATACGATTTTACTGCTTTCATGGGAGCTCATCCTCTCTCTATGGGAGCTCAGCTCCCACTGGCTCCCACGTAATTCAAACCATGTCTAACGGTGTGCATTGAAAAATAACATATAGGCTATGCACTTCTTGCATTGCTTTGCACCCCAGAACTAACTCATTCCCATGTTCATTAAAGAGATAATATATGTTGGTTGCATTGCATTGCACAAAAGATCTAACGTTGTGCATTGAATACTAACATACAGGCTATACCCTTGTGAAAAAGAAGTGTGCTTAATTGTATTGAAAGCGCACTTTTTGTGTGCTTAAAATAATAAAAGTATACTTTTTGAAAAGTGCACTTGCAGATAATATAATACAATTAAAATTAAAGACCACTTATGTGTACTTAAAGGGAATACACTTTAATGACAATATTTATTAACACACTTAAGTGCACTTTTTACAAATGCACTTTGTAATAATATCTAATTAAGTTTAACTTAAAGTAAGTACACTTTCATCACAATATTTATAAACACACTTAAGTGTATTTTTAAAAATGCACTTTGAAATAATGTCTAATTAAGCTTAACTTAAAAAAAGTACACTTTCATCACAATATTTAAAAACACACTTAAGTACAATTTTTACAAATGCACTTTGTAATAATATCTAATTAAGTTTAATTTAAAGTAAGTACACTTTCATTACAATAATTCTTAACACACTTAAATACACTTTTTAAAAATGCACTTTGTAATAATGTCTAATTAAGTTTTACTTAAAGAAAGTACACTTTTATCATAATATTTATAAACACACTTAAGTGCACATTTTACGAATGCACTTTGTAATAATCTAATTAAGTTTAACTTAAAGTAAGTACTCTTTCATCACAATATTTATAAACACACTTAAGTGCATTTTTAAAAATTCACTTTGTAATAATGTCTAATTAAGCTTAACTTAAAGTACACTTTCATCACAATATTTATAAACACACTTAAGTGCACTTTTTACAAATGCACTTTGTAATAATATCTAATTAAGTTGAATTTAAAGTAAGTACACTTTCATCACAATATTTCTTAACACACTTAAGTACACTTTTTAAAAATGCACTTTGTAATAATGTCTAATTAAGCTTAACTTAAAGAAAGTAAACTTTCATCATAATTTTTATAAACACACTTAAGTGCACTTTTTACAAATGCACTTTTTAATAATGTCTAATTAAATGTTACTTAAAGAAAGAACACTTTCATGACAATATTTATAAACACACTTAAGTGCATGTTTTTAAAAATGCACTTTGTAATGTCTACTAAGTTTTACTTAAACATACATTTTAAATAATTATGATTTATAGTGTTTTAAATTTATTAAAGTTAAAGTTAAAGTTATAAGTTAGGACATTTATTTTGATGTATTGACTAATATATACTAAATAAAATAACAGTTTTAATGGAAAACATGGAAAATAATTGATTTTAATTCCAACTCAAGTGTGTTGTCCAAAATTAATTTGTTAATGTATTTTAAATGTGTTTTGTCTATAATATATACTGTGTGCATTATGCAGTTGAAATGTATTTTTCCAATACATCTGCTTATACAGTATAATCCAGTACAACTTATTGTTGACATTTTTATCACCAGCCCTTGCTCTATGAACTCAACTAGTGTCAGCTTTCTACATAATATTTGAAAATAAAATGTAATATACGAGAGGAGCCTAATAGTAATGTGTTGTAGCTACTTTACATCTGTGAACATAATACTTTCAATATCATTATGTTGTTCTAAGTCAATTAAACACACATTTAATTGTATTAATTGCGAGCAAAAGTTAAACAAATGTAAACAAAATGAATTTGCATTTAAATTCAGTTAAAATACATTTAATTTTAATCACACTACACTACATTGAAAAAAAAGATTGACTTTTAGTTAGGTTAATGAGTAAAGTTTTGTGAACATACAGAGTTTAACAACACAACGAGTTAGAACAACTTCAACTTAAACAGAAAAGCTGAAATAACATTTAACCATGCATGATATATGAATATGTTGTTTAATGCGCATGCGCGAGAAATACTACGTCATTATGACGCACTACTTCACTAGAGTTTGAAAAATGCGCTATGTTTTGCGATCCGTTTGCGATGCGTGATGATACTGAAGCTAGCCAAACAAGAGAACAAAAGGAGCACCACGTTTGGATGTTTGTTTGCAGATGAGACGTTATGCTGCAAATAATCAGTCAAGTAAGTATATCTTGATGCTTTCTTTAGTTAATTTTTTTTCACCGTAACATGTCAGTTGCTGAGTGCATTTTAATCGCAGATATTATAAACTCAATAGACTCGGGAGGTGAATTAATCATGTTTTCAATAATTTATATATGTATGCATTCTAATAATGTCTTGCATTGTAATGTGAGGAAGGCGTGTGTGGTCGTGTTCGAGGAATCTGGTTGCTGATTTTTTTTTTTTTTAACTAAACCGTCTTTTTAAATTATTTTAAACAAGCTACTAAAAATTTGCTGAATGCTGATCCAATATTGTAACACTCGAAGACGTAATACAAATAATCAATCTTATAACCACCATAAATATTTAATATATTACCCACCTCTAGAAAAAATGCTTGTAATGTGTTCAATTTCATTTTGTATTTAAAGAGTTGTTCAATTACTATTTGTTTTAAACATTCATTTTGCAGGATCAGTTCATATTTGTTATTGGAGATACAGTGCAAGCGGTGTGGAATCACAGACCTGTATTGATGAGGTGATGTTACAAGATTTATCATGACAGTACATCCTGATCAAGCTAAAACACTACTTTCAAGTCACTAACCATCCCTATAGCTTTTAAATGCTTTGAATCTTTTGCATGTGCAAGTAATAAATTCCCACCTGTGCATTTACACCTGCCCCTATAATCATCATATATTTTATAGGTAACAAACCAAAGGAAGAAGGCTTGCAGCATTGCTGTGTCAACCGTGGTAAATACAGGAACAGGAACATCCTTCATGAAGATAGCTATGTGGGGCAAGCTTAAAATGTAAGAATACCTTTCTTAATTTGCATTGGTCCTGGGTTTGCATGGGTCATATATCTATATTTGTGTAATTGATAAAGTTATGCTTAATTCTCTGTAAAGTAGCAATAAAAAGGTTCTCTATTTTTAATCACTTTAAGCCCAGTGTCAGTAAAGATGGCGTAGTCAGTGGAATCCTGGTGTTTGTGGGAAATAGAAGGAACCTTGCCCAGCTTTCTACTACGATGTGGCCCTGGTGACTGAGGTAATCAATCACATCACACATTCATCAACAGTTAACAGTCAAAAGTTTACATACACCTTGCAGAATAAACTGCTTCATCAGGGTAGTACTAAATAAAAATAAAACGTATACATTTTTGTGATCCCTATTATTGCTAAAATTGTTAACATTTTGCAGATACTGCAAGGTGTATATCAACTTTGAAGCGCAACTGTATTATCTATCTCTTTCATTCAACTGAGCCAAATATAATAATGGACTGGATCTGTATTATAAACAAATTTTCTGTTTTTTTGTTTTAGTTTTTTTCCTCAAGGCATTTTTTCTGACTTTCCTGCATCTTTGAAACATTTCCATTCACATATACTCTGGAGAGCATCTGGGACATTGACATAAACAGCACTTTCCAACAACTTATAATTGACAAATATAAATAATTTTACAAATAACAAATAATTTAGTTTTTTGTGCTTTTGGAGCTTTTTTTGTTTTTTTTTAGACAAACTTATATTCACTGTAATACTGGAGTAAGCATTTGGTCCTGTTTAATGTTGGTGCTGGTAAAGGTTTAAAGGGATACTCCACTTTAAAATGAAAATTCTGTCATCATATACTCACCCTCATGTTGTTTCAAACCTGTATGAATTTCTTTCTTCTGCTGAACAGAAAGAAAGATATTTAGAAGAATGTCAGTAACCAGACAGATTTTGGTACCATTGACTTCCATAGTAGGGAAAAAAATCAATAACAGTTATTGATTTTTTTCCGTGTCATTATATTTGTGTAGTGCTCTTTAACTATATTTTGAAGATATTAGAAGCAATTATGAAAGTATATATAAAGTTGTATTAAAGTACCAATTAAGTTGTTACAAAAAATCACTTTTAATGGCAACTTATTGCATTTTATTTCAACTTAATATGTGATATATTTTAAATTAATTGAACTTAATGTGCATTCAGTGTGTCGAAAACATTGCATTTAATTCACACTTAAGTGTACTGTTAACTTACATTAAAGTATATTTTAAATCACATTAATTGCGTGTCATTATATTGTGTAGTGCACTTTAAGTATCTTTTAAAAACACTAGAAGCAATTATGAAAGTATATATAAAGTTGTAATAAAGTACCAATTAAGTTGTTCCAAAAAATCACTCTTAATGGCAACTTATTACATTTTATTTCAACTTAATATGTGATATATTTGAAATTAATTGCACTTAATGTGCATTCAGTGTGTCGAAAACATTGCATTTAATTCACACTTAAGTGTATTGTTAACTGACATTAAAGTATATTTTAAATCACATTAATTGCGTGTCATTATATTGTGTAGTGCACTTTAAGTATCTTTTAAAAACACTAGAAGCAATTATGAAAGTATATATAAAGTTGTAATAAAGTACCAATTAAGTTGTTCCAAAAAATCACTCTTAATGGCAACTTATTACATTTTATTTCAACTTAATATATGATACATTTGAAATTAATTAAACTTAATGTGCATTAAGTGCGCCGAAAAGATGGCATTTAATTCACACTTAAGTGTATATATTTAAAGTATATTATTTATGTAATAAGTACACTTTATAAAAGTACACTTAAGTGCACTTTTTTTCACAAGGGTATGCACTTCTTGCATTGCATTGCATTGCATTGCAAACCAGAACTAACTCATTCCCAGGTTCATTAAAGAGATAATATATGTTTGTTGCATTGCATTGCAAAAACGATCTAACGTTGTGCACTGAAGAATAACATATAGGTTATGCACTCTTCGCATTGCATTGCAAACCAAAACTAACTCATTCCCATGTTCATTAAACAGATAACATAGGCTATGTGTTGTTGCATTGCATTGCACAAATGATCTAACGTTGTGCATTGAAGAATAACATATAGGCTTGTGCAATTCTTGCATTGCATTGCATTGCACTCCAGAACTAACTCATTCCCATGTTTATTAAAGAGATAGATAACGCTTGTTGTTGCACTGCATTGCACAAACGATCTAACGTTGTGCATTGAAAAATAACATAGGCTATGCACTTTTCGCATTGTATTGCATTGCACACCAGAACTTATTCATTCCCATGTTCATTAAAGAGATAACGTGTTGTTGCATTGCATTGCTCAAACGATCTAACGTTGTGCACTGAAGAATAATATATAGGTTATGCACTCTTCGCAATTGCATTGCATTGAAAAGCAGAACTAACTCATTCCCATGTTCATTAAACAGATAACATATGTGTTGTTGCATTGCACTGCACAAACGATGTAACGTTGTGCATTGAAGAATAACATACACTGTTAGACCTTACCAGGTTTTTTTACAGTAAAATACTGGCAACAGAATTTACTGTTAATTGTGCAGTTCTTTACTGTAATCTACAGTATGTTACTGTAAAAATGCACTAAAACTCGAGTTAACTAATTTCACTTGCAGAAACCGACTGCCTTAAATTGACCAACTGTCATTTAAATGTATTAACTAAAATGTATAATGCATTAATAACGTGAGCAAAGTATTACTGTGAACTTATTTCTTTTGAAACCACAACAAAACTTTTGTAAATAAAGAGATTTCCACTGGACCAGCAACTACACAATCACCACCTGTTAAATAAAGCAACATGCAGCGTATCATCAATGTTTGTAGATCTTCTCCTGGACTGAAGCACAGGCTCTACTCTTCAGCACAATGGTGACCCAAAAAACAAGATTTTACAGTAAAATACTGGCAACAGTGTTACCAGTATAAACCTATTTTATAACTTACAGTTTATTACTGTTAAAATACATTTTGTGGGTGTGACTTTTTTATCTTACACTGTTAACCCTTTCAACCCCACAGGGAAATCCACACTACAAAGAGTAAAAAGTAACATTGATGCAGTGTTGCAGTGAGATAATTAAGAGAATATGTAAATGATTGTTGAGCATTAGTGATGAACACCTGCTGTTGGAACAGAATAGAGAAACACAAGAACTACAACTGACTTCCAGCCATTACACATTATTAACCATATTATTAACCAGTATGACTTTATTTCTGTCATACATCTACAGAAGTTGTTATTAAGATGTTTAATTGAAAATGTTTGGTTTTAAGTTACCATTATAGAGATCAGTGCTTGCTTTAGTTGGGATGCTGATGCTAAAACATAAGTGTTTCTTTTGCTGCTTGAGCTGGTTTTGTGCAAGTCACACTTGTACACACACACAGTTTATGAATGATTGTGGTTATAATGATTATGATGACAAAATCATCATATTGCCAGTTCATTCACTAAGGAATTCATTCTCACTCATTCAGAGTTTAATCCTCAATCAAAAGTGTCTCATTACCACCACTGTGAAACCACAGCAATAAATTACAATGACTCATTTTTTTAACACATCATGCTTAAACCAAAAAAAAAAGAAAAAAAAAGAGCTACTCTGTCTTTTAGAAACACAGAGATATCACAATATAGCACATGAATCTCAACAATGGTGGCAATCATTTTTTTTATTCATGCAGCAGTGCATGCTGGAAGTTTTATATTATCCAGGAACCCAGCATGCATTGCGACATGAAACTTTTGATTGTCACCATTGTTGAGATTCATGTGCTGATTGTCGATGTCTGTGTGTGTCTGAGTTAAGCAGGTGTTAAAAATGTTTTATGCACAATATGTTTACGATATTCTTCAGAAGCCCTGATTACAGAAATATTGATTTCATATTGCAGATATATGCTACATATGTAACACCCATAAATTCAAAGATTAAATACAGGAAAGATCAGAGAATCAGACATGTCTAGGATGATTATTACATCATCACAAAAGCCAAAAACACCTGATCATCTTCCTCTTGACTTTTTCTTGCCATAACAAATGTGCTTTATAAACTCACTGTTACAGCTGCCAGAGAGAGATGAATGGTAAGAAGTCAAGGGACAAGAGACCAACTAAAGAAAATACTGATCTCCATCATGGTGACAACAAACTTTATTATTAACTAAATCTCTGTTAATTCTCAACAAGAACTTTTGTACATGTATGAAAGAAATAATGTTAAACTGGTTTCACACTCAGTGTTGCTGGAAGTCAGTTGTAGTTTTTGTGTTTCTCTTTTTTTCTGTTCTTTTTTCTCTGTCCTTCAGTGATTCTGCTTATCAGGTGTTCATCAGTGTCTGAATTCACTCACTTCTTTTATTCAGTCAAGTGGACTATATTAGTGAACTGATGTAGGGAATAGTGAATGAGGGTATAGGGTGTGATTGTGAAAACAGCCTCTGAGTGTCGATTTTGAGCACTGTTAATTCACAGTATATTCCTGTAGGCTATTTTTGTTTTATACGGTATATTACTGTTTTAATGGAAACTGGTATGATATTGTCAGAATTTGGCCTTTTTTACAGCAAGGGTTAACAGTGTATGCATTGTAACGCAAGAGGTAAATGCAATAATTTCTAAGCAAAAATGAATAAGTTAGTTATTCAGTGCAAAGCGAAAGCACATATGTTATGTGTCAAATCAGGCATACAGAACATATTTTCTGTCCAAAGAGTTACTTACTATACATACTGATTGACTTCTTGTGATGTTATATCAGCCAGACAGTAGTCCATATTTGACTGATTGAACTCAGAAAAGGTATTTTGTGTACTATTATAAACTTATAGATTCCTTCTGATGTTAAATCAGCCATATAGAGGTGCATATTTGACCTAATGAACATATACTTGCTTCATAAGCCATTTAGAAGTCAATTTCTGATCTATTGAACTTATTTCTGGTCAAAGGGTCCTCAAAGGTTTTTAAACTATATAAACATAGACTCCTTCTGATGTTACATCAGCCATAAAAAGGTCAATTTTGGACCTACTAAACATATTTCTGCCAAGAGACCATGAAACGTAATTCACTATACATACATACTGACTTCTCGTGATGTTGACCTACTGGCAAAATTGACCTACCATATTTCTGGCAAAAGAATCATCAAAGTTTAACTTACTGTTCCTTCTCCTAGACTATTTTTGATTTTACATCCACCATGCAGTAGTCCATATTTGACCAAGAGAACATATTTCTGGCCAAAGAGTCATCAAAAGGTGTGTTTATATGCGTTCTCATAGACTACTTTTGATGTTGCATCAACCATATTGTTAGTCCAAATTTGACCCATTGAACAAACAGTATATCTGGCCAAAGAGACCTGGAACTTTAATTATCTATACATACAGTGGGTACGGAAAGTATTCAGACCCCCTTAAATGTTTCACTCTTTGTTATATTGCAGCCATTTGCTAAAATCATTTAAGTTCATTTTTTTTCCTCATTATTGTACACACAGCACCCCATATTGACAGAAAAACACAGAATTGTTGACATTTTTGCACATTTATTAAAAAAGAAAAACTGAAATATCACATGGTCCTAAGTATTTAGACCCTTTGCTCAGTATTTAGTAGAAGCACCCCTTTGATCTAATACATCCATGAGTCTTTTTGGGAAAGATGCAACAAGTTTTTCACACCTGGATTTGGGTATCCTCTGCCATTCCTCCTTGCAGATCCTCTCCAGTTCTGTCAGGTTGGATGGTAAACGTTGGTGGACAGCCATTTTCAGGTCTCTCCAGAGATGCTCAATTGGGTTTAAGTCAGGGCTCTGGCTGGGCCATTCAAGAACAGTCACGGAGTTGTTGTGAAGCCACTCCTTCGTTATTTTAGCTGTGTGCTTAGGGTCATTGTCTTGTTGGAAGGTGAACCTTCGGCCCAGTCTGAGGTCCAGAGCACTCTGGAGAAGGTTTTCGTCCAGGATATCCCTGTACTTGGCCGCATTCATCTTTCCCTCGATTGCAACCAGTCGTCCTGTCCCTGCAGCTGAAAAACACCCCCACAGCATGATGCTGCCACCACCATGCTTCACTGTTGAGACTGTATTGGACAGGTGATGAGCAGTGCCTGGTTTTCTCCACACATACCGCTTAGAATTAAGGCCAAAAAGTTCTATCTTGGTCTCATCAGACCAGAGAATCTTATTTATCACCATCTTGGAGTCCTACAGGTGTGCTTTCATGTGTCTTGCACTGAGGAGAGGCTTCCGTCGGGCCACTCTGCCATAAAGCCCCGACTGGTGGATGGCTGCAGTGATGGTTGACTTACTACAACTTTCTCCCATCTCCTGACTGCATCTCTGGAGCTCAGCCACAGTGATCTTTGGGTTCTTCTTTACCTCTCTCACCAAGGCTCTTCTCTCCCGATAGCTCAGTTTGGCCGGACGGCCAGCTCTAGGAAGGGTTCTGGTCGTCCCAAACGTCTTCCATTTATAGGATTATGGAGGCCACTGTGCTCTTAGGAACCTTAAGTGCAGCAGAATTTTTTTTGTAACCTTGGCCAGATCTGTGCCTTGCCACAATTCTGTCTCTGAGCTCTTCAGGCAGTTCCTTTGACCTCATGATTCTCATTTGCTCTGACATGTACTGTGAGCTGTAAGGTCTTATATAGACAGGTGTGTGGCTTTCCTAATCAAGTCCAATCAGTATAATCAAACACAGCTGGACTCAAATGAAGGTGTAGAACCATCTCAAGGATGATCAGAAGAAATGGACAGCACCTGAGTTAAATATATGAGTCACAGCAAATGGTCTGAATACTTAGGACCATGTGATATTTCAGTTTTTCTTTTTTAATAAATGTGCAAAAATGTCAACAATTCTGTGTTTTTCTGTCAATATGGGGTGCTGTGTGTACAATAAAAAAAAAAATAAAAAAAAAGAACTTAAATGATTTTAGCAAATGGCTGCAATATAACAAAGAGTGAAAAATTTAAGGGGGTCTGAATACTTTCCGTACCCACTGTAATTACTATCTCCTTCTGATTTTTCTTCTGACTACTAAACTAATTTCTGGGCGATGGGTTTATGAACTTGATTTCTCTATACATATTAATTGACTCCTTCTGATATTACAAGAGCAATACAGTATTGGATTGTATCAATATGACCTATTAAACCTATTTCTGACCAAAGAGTCTATGAACATTTTTCTATACATACTCATTGACTCCTGATTTTTCAAGAGCAATATAGTATTTCAAAATTTTACCAATTGAAAATATTTCTGGCCAAAGAGACCTTTGAACTTATTCTTTCTACATGCTCAGTGACTCCTTATGTTGTTTCTTCGGCCATACAGTACTTCAGGTTTGACATATTGAACATATTTCTGACCGAAGAATCCTTGATCTTGGACTTTCTATTTATACTTATTATAGACTCTTTCAGATAGTACATCGGCCAGACAATTGTCCATAGTGACTATTGATTTTTTTTTTTTTCTGGCCATCGAGTCTATGTACTTGAACTTTCTATACATGCTCATTGACTCCTTTTAGTGTTTCATCAGCCAGAGAGTAGTCCATAATTTACCTACTGAAAATATTTCCGGTAAAAGAGTCCTCGGTTTTTAACTTTCTGTACAAACTCATTGACTCCTTCTGATGTTTCATCAGCCAGACAAAAGTCCATATTTGACATACTTGAACATATTTCTAGTAAAAGAGTCCTCAATCTTGAACATTCTATACATGCTCATTGACTCCTTATGCTGTTTCTTCAGCCATACAGTTCAGATTTGACATATTGAACATATTTCTGACCGAAGAGTCCGTGATCTTGAACTTTCTAATCATGCTTATTGACTCCTGATGTTTCATCAGCCAGAGAGCCAGAATTGACCTACTGAACATATTAATGGCCAAAGAGTGCTCAATATTGAACTTTCTATACATATTTATAGATTCCTTGATGCTTCATAAGCCATATAAAAGTCCAAATCTGACCTATTGAACTTATTTCTTGTCAATGGGTCCTCAAAAGGTTTTAAACTATATAACTTATAGACTCCTTCTGATGTTAAATCCGCCAGACAGAGGCCCCTTGAACTACTGAACATATTTCATGCCTAAGAGTACTCGAAACTTGACCTTTCTATACATACTCGTTGACTCCATTTGATGTTACATCAGCCATACATAAGTCCATAATTGACCCAAGGAACATATTTCTAGCCAAAGAGTCCTCAATCTTGAACTTTCAATATATACTCAGTCTCCTTCTGACTCTTCATTAGCCATATGTAACAGGTACAGAAAGTGTACTGTTAAATGTAGTTTATTAGAATTCTCACAAAATTGTTTGTTTACATGCACCTGATATGACTGCCTAAGTGAAATGAGTACCTTTCCCTTTAATTGATGTGATGTCATGAGTCAATATAATTTCCTGTTCTGCCCCTCCTCTTCCTCTTTGTATTGGTGATGCAGTGGAGAGATAAAGCGAGGGTGACTCTCAAACTTAGAGGCTGTTTACACTTGTTTTATATCAGGAATAAAAGATCGGTGAAACTGCGAATGCTGTCTTGTTCTTCTCATACCAACCAAAACACAACGCAGACAACAGACCAGTTACACATATAAATGTCAATAATAGTTCATATATAGACAATGCACAAACGATCTAACGTAGTGCATTGAACAGTAACATAGGCTATGCACTTCTTGCATTGCACACCAGAACTAAAACCTTTCCATGTTCACTAAAGAGATAACATGTTGCACTGCACAGACGATCTACCGTTGTGCATTGAAGAATAATGTCACCGCCCCGGGGCGCCGGAATGGACCGGCCCACACCCCGGACGGACGTGCACCCCACCGCAAGGAGCCGACACCGCAGGTACACCAATGAACGGACAAAGAGACCAGTGAATAGATTTAAAAAGAGGTATTTTTATTAAGTTAAAAAGTTCAAGAGTATGCTGAGCAGGTGGTTTCGTTGTGCAGGCCTGGACGGAATCAGAGGCCACTGGACTCCGTAACACTCGATTGGTCACACAAGGGGACCACTCTTCCGTGCGACTGCTTCTCAGTGGGGCTCAGGCAGAGAGAATGGGGTTCGGTCGCTCAGCAGCATGATTGCAGCGTCACTGCTCCTCTGTGGGGCTCAGACAAAGATAATTGGAGGTAAGATTGCTCACCAACGTAACTGCAGCGTAACTGCTTCTCGGTGGGACTCAGGCAGAGAGAATGGGGCTCGGTCGCTCATCAGCGTGCTCGCAGCGTATGCTTCTCTGTGGGGCTCAAGCAAAGAGAATTAGAGGTAAGTATAATGGAAATGGCGTTCCAAAAGGCGATGATACTTTCTTGCAGAGGCAGTATACAAATGGTGAGTATGATTATGATGGAGTTCAATCAAACTGTTACTTCTCTATCCAGACGTTTATTCAATGATACATTAGAATGGTAAACAGGTTAAATAGAGCTGTATTTCTTACGGTGTTCAATGATGAATTGTAACAGTAAACAGGTTCGATAGCACTGTGATACTTCTCTTTTCAGACGTTGTTAAAGGATGAATCAGGCCGGACCACCGCGGCCTAGGCATTACTGTACGTTCACACCGCCGCCGACTTGAGCTTCCAAAGTTACCGGAAGTCATTCATTTTCAATGGAAGCTGGCTTCTCTCAGCTGCAAGGAGCGTCAAATCCATCTGCGTCGCGTTTTGGGCGTTTTGAGCGTCAATCTGAAAGTTGAAAGTATCTCAACTTTATGGTAATGAGCTATGACGCGGTTCAGCGGCAAGCAGCGGCAAACGCCAGCAACCAATCGGAATATAGACGTCCTTCGCGCTGGCTGATTCCGGAGAAACATACGATGTAAACTTTCGTTCCTACCAAAACATTAGTTCCGAGAAAATGGAGGAGAAACTGATAATCGCTGTTGCTGGGTTTCCTATCATTTATGATATGACGTTATTTTCATATAGGGACCAGTTACAAAAGAACCGGCCGCGCGCGCGCACTCACCTTCACCGTCTTCAAACAATACATCTCGCTCTCTCTCCCTCGCGCATATTAATCAAAATATTTTTTTTCCCGACCAAATGTGACCAAAACGGTAATAAAAATGCTGTCATTATAAAAGGTTCCTAGTGTCAATGTATTGCTTGTTTTTTTTTTCTGTTTACATTTCATGGTGTGACACAGACTTCAGAGCGGCCAAAGCGTCAACAAGCTTCCCCGTACTTTTTTGACAAGCGTCCTTGACAGGGCGGCCAGAGCTTCTTTGCAGCTCAAGTCGGCGGCGGTGTGAATGTACAGTTACACTCCCACTCTCGTGTACACTGCAATCCACACAGGCAAACACACGTGAATACACACTGGCAAACACACGTGAATACACACTTTAAGAGATCATAAATCACTTCACTCACAAATCGGGCTTCAGCGCGGCGTCTCCTCCATCTTCATCGGTAAAATCTTAGCATCTCATAAAGCCAACCAGGGGCGATTCTAGGATTTTCATTTTAGGGGGGCTCAGCCCCCAATGAGGGTATGATTTAAAAAATAAAATAAAAAGTTAGTTTATGGTCTAATGCTCATTATTAACTAGTTTCATTAATTCATTCAATAACATGCATATGGCAGGGTTTTATAATCACTGAGGTCCCGAATGTGAGGTATTTAGGGGGCTTCGGGGGCATGCTCCCCCGAGAAAATTTTTATTTCTCTGATCTATTATGTGCATTTTAAGATGTTTTGAAGGCCAAAAAAATTGGATAACAATAGCTTTAAAACCATGTGCGGGCAGCTGTTTTTTTTCCTCACCTCATCAGCATCACAGTCTTTTTCTCTTTGTTTTTATCTTGCTCTGTCTTTTCCCCTCCTAAAGCTGAGCTTTGACTGATATAGGCTTTTCATTTTTGTCTGTCAGTGAAGAAAGTAAACATAGGGTCAACTGATAGGTTGATTCATGAATCATTTTCTCAGACAAAGCTACCAGGAAAGCTAGGTAACTAAGTTTATTAAATTCATTCACAACACATTCATTATTGATCTAGGCCTAATATATGGCCGTAGACAGGGCTTTATAATCAAAGAGGTCATACATTTGAAGTTGTTATGGGGTTAAACATTTTTATTTCTCTGATATGTGCATTTCAAGAAGTTGAAGGCCAAAAAAGGATAAGAAATAGATTTAAAACCTGCTCTCTCCTCATCTCCATTACTGTCTTTTTCTCTCAGTCTCCTGATCTTGCCCTGTCTCTTCCCCTCCTTTTTTAATTTACTGAAGGCTACAAATTGTATTATATTAATTCTCAACATGTACACATGCATTATTAATCTTGTGCCTATGAAAACGGCTTTGTTAATGTTTCTTGTCCCCTCACAATGACATAATTACACGTTATATAGGCCTATTTTCAGCTCAAAATGGCGAAATTAGACAAAAGTTTATTAGTTTTCTAATTATTTTTGTCATTCGTTTAACATTTATGACCTAAAAAAAAAAAAGTCAAATAAAATGTTTAGTTTAGCTACTTATTCTTAACCAGTGGCGGCTGCTGCAACAAACTGAATTATTAATCCAGGACTGAATGTAGGCTAATTGTTAAATAACAATTTAACAGTGATAATAATGTAGCTATCATTAGCCTAAAGCATGGGTCACCAAACTAAGGCCCGCGGGCCGACTCAGGCCCGCCACCCCCCTTTGACTGGCCCCCCAGCCCCTCTGCCCCCCACTACTTAAACCGGCCCTATAAGGCATTCCCCAAAACAAGTCGTCATGGATGGTACGTCATGGTACGGGCATCACGGTTTGGTGCATACATTTACACGGAGAATACACGGTATAAAAATAAATAAAACTCGCGTGCAATTTAATTAATGTAATGCGGAACTACTGTTAGATACGCGGGTTCTTTAGGGACACCTAATCTGTATCTCCGCCTTAGCTCTGAAGCAGGCTGCGATGTAAAGATTGCAATGCTGGAATATGTTGAGAGAGAGGTGTGGGCGCGATCGAAAAGTCGTAAAGTGTTTACTTATATTTGTGTGCGTGTGCGTGTGTGTGTGTCCCAGCAAACACAAAACGTTTTTACAACGTTTCACAACGTTGTTTTTTGGTTGCAATTAGGTAATGTTGCAGTGCAACGTTTTAAAAACGTTTAAGAAACCACACCTAAAATAAAAAAATGTATGTAACCAAAATAAAACGTTTTAGAAACGTTGTGAAAATACCAACCAGGTATGTTTTCTTTAGGTAGTCAAAAAAACGTAAATATCACGTATGTCTACTACGAAAACAAAACCAGACCAAAATGCAACTTTGGCGAGACGTTTTATTTAGGTGTTAAAATAACGTAGTCTGCACGTTGACATAGGTTTTAAAAGAAACGTCACGACAGTATTAATGCAACCATGCCAAATCTCCAATGGTACGTTCTGTTTGTGTATAAAATATAACAGTATAACATTTTAACATTAAAGCGATTCTTCATTGACCGAGTAGCCTAACAGACGAGACCGCTGTAGGCAGCCTGAATCTGATTATCAAGTATCAAAAGGACTAGAGGTGATATGATATGTGAATGCTTACTCTCAGTTGTCTCTTCTCATTTAATAGCCTATACATTTTCTGATAAAATTTTTTACGCTAATCATCACTTAACATGTCATACACACTTTTGGAAAAATGTTAATGTCCTTGTATTCATGGCATGCAGCCTGAGGGTGACGCTCTAATGATGATTGACATACTTTATATGAAAATATGTTCATAATTATATCATGTAGTTTTTGCTATTTTATTTCTACACCTCGTTTACCATTTCTAAAGGTAGACCTATATATTATGTTATAATGTAGCCTATTATATATATAAATGACTTAACCCTAATAAGGTCTTCGTTTCCTGTTTACAAATCTGGTCTTTGGGGTCTATATGACCCCAACAATTGATAGAGAAATTATACAAAAAATATACATTTTTAATTATACAAATAATATATGGTTTTTTTTGTTTACTTCTCATCTATTCATTAATGCTGTGTTTTGGGAGATATGAAGTACTTTTGTACCTATTTACCACACAATTCCTCAACTACACCATAAGCTTGCATATGAAATATACATTTTTTATGAAAAAATCACTAAAATGATGATCTAAATTTAATTTAAATTGTTTCTGGATATTGATCTAGGTGTTATGTGTAGAACTACGCCATCTACTGGTTAGAGATAAACCTAAATTTTTTGCAGTTTAAGAAAGAAATAGTTTTGACCAGCAGAGGCAATAGAGAGCCATTCATTTTACTGCATGTGGCCAACTGCTTGTTTTACAACTTTTGAAATACATTTTGTGAATTTATATATATATATAAACATAAGAAAGGACATTTAAAATAATTATTTTTTAAAATAGTAGAATTTTTGTAGTTTTGATGCATTTTGAAATGTCTGTTTTTATAAAATGCCACAGAAATTTGACAGAAAAATGCCACCTAAATGCCACCTAAGACACACCTAAAGGACAAGACTTGGAGTCAGATTTTAGTTGCATATTGTTGATTTTAATGAACAAAGTGTAAAAAAAAAAATTTAACTTTAGAATGCAAAAGAAATGAAATAAATAATATGTAAACAAAAGCAATATGAGTGAACATCTAATAACAATAAAAAAAAATTCAATAACATTCTGAACACTGAACATAAAAGCAATAACAAGCTACAAAAAATATGTAAAACAAATTGTAAAACAATAATCAGTCCACGCACATCTGGCACAGGAACACCGTGTGAGCAGCACAAATGGCTCTTTTGCAGTTTGTGCACTGCTTGTCAGTTTTGGTGTCCTTTGCCCGTGGACAAACCTGACACCGTTTTCTTTTTGAGGGTGGATCAGTGGAGGGCCCTGGCTCGTTGGACGAATGCTGTTGTTGTCTCTTCAGAATCGCTGCAGAGGCTGGTGTACGAGGCACGTGTTGTCGTCGCTCCATCTGAGGGGACACCAGAGCTTTTCCCAGCTGCTCTAGAAAGAGCCTCCTTTTCATACACTTCCCTCTCTCCCATGATGGATTGACTTCTCTCCACACCACAAAGGCATTTATGGCCGAAACATCGAGGATTGTGGAGAAGACAACCATTGGCCATCGATTAGTCTTTCGCTTGCAGCTGTAGCTTGAAACCATCTGGAATATTTCAAACACACACACACACACACAAACAAATTAGTATATCTGCTAGCAAAAGAAATACCAATTACTAACTCAGCAACTTTGAAAATTAGCTAAACAATGCATCAAATAATAAAATTTGTAAATACCTTGTCAAGGTTGTCAACTCCGCCTTTGCAGCGATTGTAGTCCAAGATGACCTCTGGCTTCTTGTCCTCCCTGTCACTGATTTTGTCATCCTTGTGACATGTGCTCATGAGCAGCACATTTTTATGCCTTTTGGGGCAATATGAAACAATAGTGTGTGTTTCATTGAACGCAAAAAGAGAAGAAAACACAGCTCGGTCTCTTGTGGTCAGTAGAGCAGGTGGGAGTTCTGGTTTGTTTTTTCGAAGTGTGCCAACCATGGTCAACTTCCTTCTCAGGAGCTCCTGGCCAAGGGCATAGGAAGTGAAGAAATTGTCACACGTCACTGTGTGTCCCTGGAGACCAGTGGTCAAGTCAAGGACCACACGCATGCCCTGGTTTCTTTCTGGCTGGCCACCTCGAGGTTTGCCGGTGTAAACTTGCATGTTCCATGCATAACTCGTTCTTGCATCACACGCTGCCCAGATTTTCAATCCATATTTCGCCGGCTTACTAGGCATGTATTGCTTGAATGAGCATCTACCTCGAAATGGCATCAGGCACTCATCCACTGTTACGTCTGACCCAGGGTTGAACATTATTGGGAGACGCTCAACCCATAAATCCCACAGGTCCCGAATTGGTGCCAGCTTGTCAGTTTCTCGGCGAGCAGGTCTTGTTGCCCTGTCATCAAATCGGATGACTCTTGATAAAGTTTTAAACCTTTTCAGAGTCATTACAGCACAAAAAATTGCACGCCCAGTTTCAGCCTCCCACAAACTGGACAGGGCCTCATTGTTAGAACGAAAAACTCCGGCAAGAATAAGCAGACCAATAAACGCCTCAATATCGGTCCAGTCGACATCCCTCCAGTCAGCATCATATACTCGCTTGCCTTCCAAATTCGTCATCTGCACCAAGATGCTTTGGATGCTTGTTGGAAAAAACAATAAAAAAGACGACTTTATGTCCTCTACACGAGAACACGCGTACCTTGTCGGTCCGGGTGTCAGCTTTGTCACACGTGCTGCTGAAGCTCTCCCTGGCCTCTGGGAAGGTGGGGTAGTAGACCAGGTTATTTGCCCATTTTTAGAAGTGAAGGTTTGATCTGCTTCTCCCTCCTCACAGTCATCATCCGATTCCTGGTAATCTTCCAACCCTGTGTTGTCTTCAGGGGGCTCAGAGTCTTCTGGCTCAGAGTCTTCCAGGGCATCTTCAGTTTCGCTGGAATCCAGCAAGCAGTCCAGTGTCTCGAGGAGAGTGTAGCGCTTTGTCATACTGCCAGCACAGAATGAACTGTGTGCAGGACACCAAAGACCCTCTTTTATAGCCTTTGCGTGGGAACAATTCCTTTGTTTTCAAAACACAGGTCTAGCTCTTACATCTAGACGTAAACTTTTTACAGTGGAAGAGGTCAGTTGTCTTTTATCTCTGTTTCATCTCTCTCTTGCTCTCTCTGCATGTGAGTGTGCATGTGCATGCATTAGGTCTCACTCACACGTGTTCTGCATTTGGCTTCATTAGCCAAATTGGATACAAATTCTCTCTGTGACAGTCACACCTGTGTGTGTGTCTGTGTGTGTGTGAGAGAGAGAGAGTGTGTGCATATGTCTGTGTTTGTGCGTGCGTGTGTGTGTGTGTGTGTGTGAGTGAGTGAGTGAGTGAGTGTGTGTGTGTGTGTGTGTGTGTGTGTGTGAGAGAGAGAGAGAGAGTGAGAGAATGCATATGTGTGTGTGTGTGTGTGTGTGTGTGTGTGTGTGTGTGTGTGTGTGTGTGTGTGTGTGTGTGTGTGTGTGTGTGTGTGTGTGTGTGTGTGCGTGTGTGTGTGTTTGTGTGCATGAATTAGGTCTTACCCTTTTATATCTTTGTTCTGCATTTGTGACTGATTACCTTTGCCAGTTCTATAAAAATGCTGTGGCAGTACACACATACATGTGTGTGTTTGTTTGTGTGTGTTTTTGTGTGTGTGTGAGTGAGCATGTATTTTCTACATCACATTTGTGCTCTAGTAGTAGGCCTTCATTTCTGTGTGAAAATTTTCTGGTTTATGCTGGATTTATAGTTTTTTTTTGACAAATGAAGAAAAAATATTGAGTTTTTTTCACATTTCCCATTCATTTCAATGTGGGGTCATATTGACCCCGAAGACCAGAAGTGTAAAATTTTTTTTTACATACCTTCAGAACAACCGAATCAAGCCCAGTTTTTTTGTGTGTGTATAGATAGATTAAGTAGGAAAAGTCACAAAATATTATTCCACTCAGATGAAGGGAACCCTTTTTTTTAATCAAGGAAAAGTCGATTGGGGTCATATAGACCCCAAGAACCGATTGAGGGTTAAAACATTGTTTTACATTTTCAATGCTTTCATATTTTCATTCAATTTACAGTTTGCGATGGCCACAGGCCTACTATCCACTTAATAATATATCAAGTTTCAGGATATTTTAGCTGATTATCAAATAATTCATTCCATCAATCTAAATGTAAATGCTGCGTGACTTTTACGTATTTTAATGGGCGCGCGCGCTGAACATTCAAGCCGCATTTGAACTGGAGCGGAGGGCGTTACCATGGAAACGAGGCGGCAGCTCAACTGACAATCAGCGAAACTCCGTCTCTCACTGTTGTTTTAACAACTTTAAGGTAAGTTTAGTCCATAAAATTACACAAATAGTACATACAAATGTTTCTGAGACTTTCTTTCATGTAAATCACTCGCTTCCGTTGAATATTTACTTAATATAAATGTTTAGTGTCTTCGAAAAAGTCCGTTAGCATCTAACTAACTTTAGCTATCTAGAGGTAACGTTAGGTTGACTATAGACTTGAGCTGTAAGTTTGGGCTTTTAATCACATCTTATGTGTAGATGAGATATTTTGATAGTTTTGTAAAGGTTTTGCTGACAATTGTTCAATGGATGAATGGAAATAAGCTTTTATTTAAAGGGATAGTTCACTTTGAAATACATTTTTGGTATGTTTTAGCTTACCTCAAGGGCATCCAAGATGTAGGTGTCTTTTTTTCCGCAGTAGTTTCAATTTTGATATTTTTAGGTCAAACCGTTCTTGTCTGTCAGTCATATAATGCAGGTCTATGGTCACGGTCTCAAAGAGCATGCACAGAGTCCAAATTAAAACAATTCCCCGTCGTCCAAATTAAACAATTCCCCATCGTAAGCACACATTGATGGCCTAAGACACGAAACGAGCGGTTTGTGTGAGAAAACGAACAGTATTTATATCGTTTTTACCACTTATACACAGCCATGTCCGAGTGATCTGATCTGACGTGTACGCAGACTGGTGCATAGATATATGTGATGCGATCTGGGAAAACCCGTCGGATGTCGCGCTGGGCCGTTTTCAGTAAATTCCAAAATAGTTTGAATGTCAGTTTTTTGTCAAAATTTTTTTTTCATTAAATTATTATTCTATAACATCTTTTCTCTTATCTCTGAAAATATCTTGGCAAAATTCCCTTGTTTAGTGCAGAAAAACAGCGATAGTGTCAAGCTGAAAATACTCTCTTTCTCTAATGCATTCTATGCGACCATTTTCTCTAACGCCCGGCAAAGGTGAAAAAAACAAAACAATCGCCGTAGCCTATATCCCATACATCTGTCCGTCTCTTAACACTACAAAGATAGTTTACCTATAAAATAAACCACATAACATGTACAGTGAATGTGTATTAGTGCGCATTTCGCGCCAATCCTGTTTAAAATATAACGTCACGCAGTTTTATAACAATCGCGAGATGGAGGAGAACAAGAGAGTCTGAAATAGCTGCTCACTTAAATGATCTCGCTCGCCTCAGGGGCCGATCACACCTGACGCGTTTTTGGCAGTGCGAGGCGCCTATTTTCAATGGGTTTCCTTTGGCAGCGAGCGTTCTGCGCGCTGTTTAAGCGCCTGCTGCGCCTCGCGTTTAACTACGGTGACCGGGAGGGGACATGTTCGGTTCACTTATTTTTGTCATGGCCACAACATATTAACTCGTGGGAACGTGATATTAAGTCGTGGGAACGTCATAATATCTCGTGGGAACGTCATATTAAGTCGTGGCCACGAGATCATTTTGTTGAGGTAACGAAATCATTATGTCGTGGCCACGCGATGCAAAGTCGTGGCCTCGAGATCATATGTTGAGGGAACGATATATTTTTCTCGTGGCCACGACTTCATATTTTGAGAGAACGACATCTATTTGTCGTGGCCACGAGTTGAGGGAGCCACAGCGGCCAATACTGTAACCGTACCATAGCATAGACTGGGCTACAGCAGAGATGGAGATGACAGAAGAAATAACATTTTACTTTAAATTAGGAATGTCATATAAAGATATAGTGCGGTCTTTGGCATTAAGACATGGGTACGTTGTAAGTGAAAGACACATGAAGCGCATTCTTATACTTTTTTGTCGCACGCATATTTAGGGACCGTCTCACAATTACATGCGACATTGGCATAAACGTTTCTAACTTCAATAGCATTTGAAGACAATGACTTAGTCATAAAACCAACTGTACATTGTTCACCCAGGTCTCATGTATGAAGCACACCTTTTAGATTTTTGATATTTATGACAATAAACTGCGAAATCATATGCAAATATTGCTATGTATTTCACCACTGCCACATACCTGACACCTAGATGAACAATGTACAGTTGGTTTTATGACTGTAAGTCATTGTCTTCAAATGCTATTGAGCTTTAAATATGGTCATATTCTGTATATGATCCCATACAGTAGTAAAATACCAATATTTGCATATGATTTAGCAGTTTATTGTCATAAATATCAAAAATATTAAAGGTGTGCAATGTGCATCATACATGAGACCTATATGAACAATATACAGTTGGTTTTATGACTGTAAGTCATTGTCTTCAAATGATATTGAGCTTTAAATATTGTCATATTTTGTGTATGATCCCATACAGTAGTGAAATAGGCCTACATAGCAATATTTGCATATGATTTAGCAGTTTATTGTCATAAATATAAAAAATATAAAAGGTGTGCATCATACATGAGACCTGGGTGAACAATGTACAGTTGGTTTTATGACTGTAAGTCATTGTCTTCAAATGCTATTGTAGTTAGAAACGTTTATGCCAATGTCGCATGTAATTGTGAGACGGTCCCTAAATATGCGTGTGACAAAAAAGTATAAGAATGCGCTTCATGTGTCTTTCACTTACAACGTACCCATGTCTTAATGCCAAAGACCGCACTATATCTTTATATGACATTCCTAATTTAAAGTAAAATGTTATTTCTTCTGTCAACTCCATCTCTGCTGTAGCCCAGTCTATGCTATGGTACGGTTACAGTATTGGCCGCTGTGGCTCCCTCAACTCGTGGCCACGACAAATAGATGTCGTTTTCTCAAAATATGAAGTCGTGGCCACGAGAAAAATATATCGTTCCCTCAACATATGATCTCGAAGCCACGACTTTGCATCGCGTGGCCACGACATAATGATATCGTTACCTCAACAAATTGATCTCGTGGCCATGACTTAATATGACGTTCCCACAAGATATTATGACGTTCCCACGACTTAATATCACATTCCCACGAGTTTATATGTTGTGGCCACGACAAAAATAAGTGAACCGAACATGTCCCCTCCCGGTCACCGTATTTACCGCCTGCTGCGCCTCGCGTTTTTGAAGTTGAAATAAAAGCAACTCCGAGCGGAAAAGGCGCCCGACGTCATCGCGTTTTTTTCCACTGTCCAATCGAATGAATGGAGAGGCGGGCCTTCGTTGTGGTGTTGACGGAAGTTTACAGTTGCTTGAACGTCCAGAGACTGCGATGATGGAGGAGAAACTTGTGGTGGTTGTTTCGGGTTACCCGGAGCTCTACGATTTCACCAACCGCAACTACCATAACGTTATTAAAAAGCAGCTGGCCTGGGGGAAAGTTAGTGTGGCAATAGAGATGTCGGGTAAGTTATTTTTTATTAATTTAAAGTGTAGTAAACGTTAACGGCAGTAGCAACAGTTCGTGGTCTCAGCTTAACTATTAGCTAATTTCTTAGCTAACATTATTTTTTACCCTGTGTTGGTAGAAGAGGAATGCAAACGAAAATGGAAATATTTGAGGGACAAATATGTAAAAGAGAGGAGGGCAGAGAAGGAGAAACGGAGTGGTGCTGAAGGAGGCAGTCATAAGAGATGGAAGTTTATGGCCGTTATGTCATTCCTTGAGCCTCACGTGAAGGAGAGACCTACGACTTCCAATTATAATAATTGTAGGCCTATAGACAGTCTGGACTGTACAGTTGAATCTCTTCTACTTCCTATGGTGTCGCAATTTGAGGTAGGTGGTAAGTTAGGGAGTCTAGGGTGATAATAAATGCTAGAAATTGCGACCATTTTGGTCGCATATGCTCAAGAAATTGAATCTCTTAAGCCCTATGATAATATGTTAAAAATGACTGCTGTGTTTAAGTATTTTAGGTTTAAGTATTGTTTCAGTATTTAACACTTGCACATGACATTGTCTTAGGAGGATGACGACCTGCTGACTGGGACCTTTGAGCCACCCTCCTTATCTTCTACACTACTATCTATATCATCTACACCAGTTATGTCAACATCTACACCAACATCTATACCAGCTATGTCAACATCTACATCAGTCGTGGAGACTCCTGTCCAACCCAACACCAACAGAGAGAGAGTGGAAGAGGTTGCAAGAGGAGAGTAGAGCACGGAGGAGAGCTGACAGACTACCAGAGAGAACTCCTGAAAGCTGTCAACAAACCTCTTGATGAGGATGAACATTTTTTTACAAGTTTGATCCCTGCCATGAAACGTTTGCCACCAAGGAATAGAGCGGACATTAGACTAAAATTTATGCAGCTCCTAAATGAAGCAGAGTTTGGTGATGACTAGTTTTAGGTTTTTATTTTATTTTATTTTTACACAATGATTACTTCATGATTGTAAATATTAATCCCAGAATCCTTTAAATTATTTAGACATTTTAATGTTCTTGATTATACTCAAATTGTTAATATCATTGTAAATACTACTTTTGTATGGCATTATGTGACCTTAAA
The DNA here is from genome assembly GCA_021554675.1 of Leuciscus idus. Taxonomy (NCBI): domain Eukaryota; kingdom Metazoa; phylum Chordata; class Actinopteri; order Cypriniformes; family Leuciscidae; genus Leuciscus; species Leuciscus idus. The sequence goes on along the minus strand of CM038640.1, from coordinate 3,293,631 downwards.
ATATTAAAGAGATAGTTATATCACCTATTTCTTCATCATGCTTTGTTGATACTATGGCCTACCTGACAGCATGTTTGCTGTTGATAAAACACATCTAATCACAAAAAAAAACATTATTTGTCAGATGATGTTTTATAGTTTATAAATCTCTGTTTATCCCAAGGTTTACCGCAGTCCGCCGGATCCATAATAATAGAGATAATATCCAGAATAATTCTGTATTATACATTTTTATGTTTAAAAAAAAAAAAAAAGATCTTTGCAACGGAAGTGAATTAATCAAAACTAACTTTAGCTGGACAATAACTTTATTTTAGAGCTGCTGTAAAGCCTAAACAATCTCTGTTACTGTAATTTCCTATTATCACTGTAAGACTGCTTTGAAACAATCTATATTGTTAAAAGCACTATATAAATGAAGGTGACTATAAATGCGCTGTTTGGAATTATTTTATTTTACTGAATATAGAAGTGGCTCTTAAAAGAGCCTTTGTTTACACATTGATGTTGGATGTATTGTGTCTTCAGATGGTAGATAGTGAATTAAGACACAGCTGCATGCTGCCAGGACACTTCACCAGCAGAGGAGGAGAAATAGGTGGCAAACTTCTCTCTCACAGCCAGCGATTCTCTGGAGGCATTGTTGCTTCCAACCTGGGTGATACCCTGCATCCCAGCTGATGGTTCAGTGCACAATGCTCTGCTGCTTGGGTCCTCTTCATTAGCAGAGTGCCATCGAATGAAGTTGTGCAAAATGCATGTTGCCTTCACCACAACTTCAGCAACTTCAGGTGACACTCCAAGGACTCGTCTGTACATTCGCCACTGTGAAGCCAGGATACCAAAGGCACACTCCACCATCCTCCGGGCTCGAGACAGGCGGTAATTAAAGACCCTCTGCTCTGGTGTCAAGTTGTGCCCAGGAAATGGCCTCATCATGTTCCTCCGCAGAGGAAATGCCTCGTCTGCCACGAAAACAAAGGGCATGGATCCTTCAGCTCCTGGAAGAGGTGCATCTGGTGGGAGGTTGACGGTGCCATTACGGAGAGCTTGGCCAAAGGCTGATGTGGAAAGCGTACCTCCATCACTGCTCTTGCCATATGCTCCCACATCAATCATCCTGAAGCAGTATCTGGCATCCACCACAGCCAGCAGGACAATGGAGAAGGAGCCTTTGTAATTGTGGAACTGGGTGCCACTATTTGCTGGGGCTTGAATTGTGACATGTTTCCCATCAATTGCTCCAACACAATTTGGAAAATTCCATAATTTCTGGAAGTCCTCCGCAATATCCTTCCACACCTCCTTTCCAGGAAATGGCATGTATTCTTCGACCAGACATGACCAGATTGCCTCACACACATCTTTCACAATGCCCACCACGGTAGAGAATCCAACCCTGTAGCTGAACGCAATTGTTCTGTACGAATCGCCAGTGGCTAGAAATCTGTAATATAAAAGGGTTATAGTTACAGTGGGTAGTGCAAGAGCCCAGACTTTATTTTAAAAATGTCCAGGTATATGCTCATACATAGCACCAGCCCTGGGTAGAATAATTGCCCATTTGAGTTGCTGTCTGCCTTGACCTCTAGTGAATGTGTCTGTGCATAATTTCAGATGTAAATATTGTGCTTTTTACTTTTCCTACGTTTGTCTAACACTTCAAATTAGTTACTTTAAAGATTGAGTACTGATACAAAATATATTACTAAATATATTAACTCATAAATGATGCTGTACGATCACAGGTTAAACTACCTAGCAGGATATAGACTATTAACATTTTACAAAACGTTACACATTACGTTACACATTTAACGTACAAGCAAAAACATTACGTTACCTACCGTAAACAAATGCTCAGCCGCTCAGCAGGACCGATGGGCTCCCTATATTTGGTTGTCATTTTTGTGATGCTCGTACCGACGATTGACAGCAGGTTGTCAAACTGTCCCCGACTCATCCTAAAATAAGCCTTAAATCGACCATCATCAAGGCGAAGCTCCTGGACCAAGTGGTGGTATTCCCCGAGGTCTTTCCTCTTTCTAAGGGTCTCATGTACCCACATGGCTCTCATTTTCCCTGTCTCCTGAGTGTTTATACAACTCTCACCCTCGATCAAAGCCAGAGCAAGCGCCCTCTGCTTGTCCATTTTTGTTTTTTACTTTACAAATTACAATGTGACAGTTTACTAAGCGCTCGCGATTAGACTGACTCGGTGGTTGCTTAGCAACATAAAAAAAACGCAGCGCACTGCTAATTCTGTGATGGGGAAAAAAGCACTGAAAAAAGGCAGTGCTGTGCGCCTCGCGTTTTCGAACCTGAAAAACGCGTTAGGTGTGATCGGGGCCTCAATCTGCTAATTCCTGGGGATGTCAGTGCCCTAAATGATGTCATAATGGACTATTTCACATCCAGAGATGTAGATGAAGGATCTGATGATGAAGTTACCGAAGAGGAGGAGTCCGATGAAGGTATTGCTAACGTTATTATTTTCGTGCGCTGTGTTTGCATACACAATACAATGTATTGTACAATAAACAAGTAACGTTAGTGCTATCTAAACATGCAGTGATCAAAAGTTCAGAGACATGCCCAGTATAAACAACAGAAAACTTACTTCACTAACTTAGGCCCTACTTACTAAGTGGTTGCTGTCCTCTTCAGGACTAACTTACTGGTAGCTAGTCTCCTTGTGTAGTGATACAGTGCTCTTAGTGCTCCTGACAGAGCTTTCTTTTTCTTCTTGATTTTGCCACGCACCATTTTCATATAAATGTGATTTTCCAAACTAAAATGTTTTAAGATTTTCTAAAGCTAGCTTATGCAACGGGTAAAGTCATCTTTTCTCGAGGAGATATTGAAGCTGTTATGTATTATAAGTTGCTGAATATACTGTAATACACTCAGTGATTATTAATGTGCCTGATAAGAGTTGATTCTGAACAAATACAAAACATACAGAGTTTCTTAACTCTGCGACATACGTAACCTAGTCTAGTTATTTTTATTATTATCACAAGTTTGTTGTTATAGGCCTACAAGTTTTAACAGGTCTTAGGTGCACTGACTGTCCAGGTGAAATAGGTGATGCATTGTCAGGGTTGATGTATTAGGAGTGCATGACTGGTTTAGCTATTTTTAAAACATTTAATATAGTCTAACAGTTATTTGTGTGTCCTTTCTTATTTCAGATGATGACCATCCTATTATTGAAGATGTAGCACAGGTATTACCACCAGCTGCAGTTCAAGATGATGATGAAGATGAAATTCAAGAGTTTGTATGTACTTGCAAACACAATGACGGTTATCCATGTTCAACATGTTTTAAACAAGAGGAGCTGCAGATGATTCGTTGCTGTTACCTGGAAATGACAAGGGAAGAGCTAGATATTGCCATTTTAGCCAAACTCTCGTGTGGAATGCATCTCTCCCAGCTGACATCCTGTTTGCGAAAAAGAGAACAGACATCTCGAAAGTCCCAAAGAACTGATTTCTTTCACCATGGCGAGAAAATATGCAGGGATACATTCAAATATCTTCACACCATTGGGCAGGACAAGCTAAATGTTATTAAGTATTACAAGGAGCACGGTGTTACTCCGCGCATCCATGGCAACAAAAAGCGTCAGCCTCCTAATGCACTTAAGAAAGATGACAATGTGTATGTTGCGCATTTCATTTTTAACTATGCAGAAACTCATGCCATTCATCTTCCTGGGAGGGTACCAGGCTTTTGGAGAAGTGATTTGAAACTGCTCCCAACTAACTGCACAAAGGCAATGGTGTACTCCGGGCGTGTGGTCTCAGTTGTTACATTTCGTCGCATCTGGCGGGAGGTTGCACCATTTATTGTCACAATGCGGCCAGCAACTGACTAATGTTGGACATGCCAAAAGTATCAAAAAAATATCAGTGAGGCTGCCAATAGGTCTGATGCAGAGAAGGCAGAGCTGCATCGTCTGGCCACAGATCATCTAGAGAAAGCTAGAATAGAACGTTCATACTATCAGCAACTTTGTAAGGATTCAAAAGCAAACTTGCCTGCTGAGTTAGAGTTAGGTCCACACATTCCTTGTAGCTTTGAGGGGATGACACATTATAGCATGGACTTTGCACAACAGATTCACTACCCCAGCAATCCCCTACAACCAGGTCCAATGTATTTTAAAACACCGCGTAAATGTGGCGTTTTTGGTGTAGCATGTGAGGCCTTGCCAAAACAAGTCACTTTCCTGTTGGATGAATCCATACAGACTGGGAAAGGTAGCAACTGTGTTATTAGCCTTTTGCACCATTTCCTTGAGAACTATGGATTGGGTGAAAAGCACATGCATCTCCATGCAGATAACTGTGCGGGGCAAAATAAGAATTCTTTTGTGATGTGGTATATTTTAATAATAATAATAATTCATTACATTTTATATAGCGCTTTTCTCGGCACTCAAAGCGCTTTACATAGAAGGGGGAATCTCCTCAACCACCACCAATGTGCAGCATCCACTTGGATGATGCGACGGCAGCCATATTGCGCCAGAACGCTCACCACACACCAGCTTACTGGTGGAGAGGAGACAGTGATGAAGCCAATCAGTGTATGGGGATGATTAGGAGGCCATGATGGACAGAGACCACTGGGCAAATTTGGCCAGGATGCCGGGGTTTTCTTTCGAAAGACATCCTGGGATTTTTAATGACCACAGAGAGTCAGGACCTCAGTTTAACGTCTCATCCGAAGGACGGTGCTCTTTGACAGTATAGTGTCCCCATCACTATACTGGGGCATTAGGACCCACACAGACCACAGGGTGAGCACCCCCTGCTGGCCTCACCAACACCTCTTCCAGCAGCAACCTGGTTTTCTCAGGAGGTCTCCCATCCAGGTACTAACCAGGCTCAGCCCTGCTTAACTTCAGTGGGCAACTACAGGGTGACATGGCTGCACGGCATTTTGTGGCGTGTCTTGACAGGTCGCCATGTGTCAGTCACAATGAGCTTCGTTCTTACTGGTCACACAAAGTTTTCCTGTGACTGGTGCTTTGGACTCTTTAAAAGAAACTTGAGAAGAAATAAGGTTGACTGTTTAGATGATATTGCCCAAGTAGTTGAAAGATCAAGTCCATCTGGGGTCAATGTACCGTGTCTTTGGTACAAGAACAGTACCATCCTCTTTACCACAATGTATGAATGGAGCACATTCTTGGGTACATATTTCAGAAAATTAGACAACATTAAAAGCTATCAACATTTCAATCCTACAAATTTAATTGGGAAATGGAATCAATCAAATACTTCGGCGTAGAAATAACACAAGACTTTTTGGATATCAACAATAAAAATTATAAGCTAGTTCAAGACAATATACTAAAAGATATAGAGAGATGGACCACTTTACCCTTAGATTTTAGTTCCAGGATTGAAATAGTAAAAATGAATATTTTACCCAGATATTTATATTTATTCCAAGCACTTCCAGTGGAGGTCACTCAAATGCAATTTACAAACTGGGATAGAATAATATCCAGATTTATTTGGGAAAGTAAGAGGCCTCGGGTGAAGTATGGAACTCTTCAGTTACCCAAAGAGGAAGGAGGGATGGCATTACCAAAGTTAAGAGACTATTATTATGCGGCACAATTGAAATATGTATATGGTTGGTGTAATCCAAATTGTGAAGGTAAATGGAAAGCGATTGAAATGGGGACAATGAAACAGCCAATTCAAAACTTCCTTGGAGATAAAGACACATATGAACAAAACAAAAGCTGCCTAGATGTAATAACTAAACATACATTTAGTGTATGGTATAGAATACTTAAGAGACAAACTCCAAAAACAGGCAGCAAAATTAAAATGGATAGCATACGATAATAAATTTATGCCAGCTAAATTAGACTACAATTATAAATACTGGATAACTAGGGGAGTCACAGCATGGTGTGTTTTGGAGAATAATGGGAAGTTGGAGAGTTTCCAAAGTCTGACACGGAAATACTTATTTGACAAACAGGATTTTTTTCGTTATCTTCAAATGAGAGACTATTATAGAAGAGAGATTCAGGTGGATCCCTCCATAGAAGAGAGCGGTGTTGTTCAAATAATGGCAAAAGCTTACAAAGATAGTAGTATTAGGATCATTTCTGCATTATATAAAGAATTAATAAAAAATGATAAACATACAACTCAAAAAGTAAAATTAAAATGGGAAAAAGAATTTAACATAGAAATTGAAGATATGGATTGGCTAGATATGTGGAAATTACATCATACAACAACCGGCTCTCGGACATGGAGGGAGTTTGCCTGGAAAAATCTGATAAGATTTTTTATCACACCCAAATTAAAAAGTAAACAATTACAGAGGCAACAGATATGTTGGAGAGAATGTGGGGAGACAGACGCTGACCATTCACACATTTTCTGGAAATGTCCGAAACTTCTAGAGTTTTGGGAAAATACTTGTAATGTCATGTGCCAAGTCTTGGGATATACAATTCCTTTGAAACCCGAGGTTTTATATTTGTGTAATTTTTGTGATGGTACTATACATAAATGTGATGAATATTTGGTAAAAATAATGTTGATAGCAGCAAAAAAATCTATCACAAGGAAATGGGGGAAAGCTACGGTGCCATCAAAGGAGCAATGGTTAACTACAATTGAGGACTTATTCCTAATGGAGAAAATGACATACAGACTGAGACTACAAGAACCACAATTGGAAAGGAAATGGGAAAAATGGTCACTGTACAAGCAAAGTAATTAATAATGATGTAAAACCCAGTCATGTTAATATTGTTCTGGTTAAAAAGTTCAATAAAATATAAGTAAAAAAAAAAAAAGAAAAAAAAAAAGCTATCAACATTTCTCATTCAGTAAGGGCTCCACACTTGTCACAATGAAAAAATTCCTAAACAGTGATGAAGTTTCCCAAGACTTGGCCAAAAATGTCATAAACTTTGATGCTCTTGCTCTTGACCCAAATGCATTGCCTTGTCAACTCCATCCAAAGGGCCTTAATGCTAAAAGGCAACAGTATCTTTACAATGAAATAAGGGAATTTGTGAGTGAGGACAAACAGAACTTGGTTTGTCCCCTCCCTCAGGCTGTAAATAATAGTGAACTGTAGGTGTCTGAACTTGCAAGTCTTTTACAGTTGTAATATACAGTGAGGAAAATAAGTATTTGAACACCCTGCTATTTTGCAAGTTCTCCCACTTAGAAATCATGGAGGGGTCTGAAATTGTCATCGTAGGTGCATGTCCACTGTGAGAGACATAATCTAAAAAAAAAAAAATCCAGAAATCACAATGTATGATTTTTAAACTATTTATTTGTATGATACAGCTGCAAATAAGTATTTGAAAACCTGAGAAAATCAATGTTAATATTTGGTACAGTAGCCTTTGTTTGCAATTACAGAGGTCAAACGTTTCCTGTAGTTTTTCCCCAGGTTTGCACACACTGCAGGAGTGATTTTGGCCCACTCCTCCACACAGATTTTCTCTAGATCAGTCAGGTTTCTGGGCTGTCGCTGAGAAACACGGAGTTTGAGCTCCCTCCAAAGATTCTCTATTGGGTTTAGGTCTGGAGACTGGCTAGGCCACGCCAGAACCTTGATATGCTTCTTACAGAGCCACTCCTTGGTTATCCTGGCTGTGTGCTTCGGGTCATTGTCATGTTGGAAGACCCAGCCTCGACCCATCTTCGATGCTCTAACTGAGGGACGGAGGTTGTTCCCCAAAATCTTGCAATACATGGCACCGGTCATCCTCTCCTTAATACAGTGCAGTCGCCCTGTCCCATGTGCAGAAAAACACCCCCAAAGCATGATGCTACCACCCCCATGCTTCACAGTAGGGATGGTGTTCTTGGGATGGTACTCATCATTCTTCTTCCTCCAAACACGTTTAGTGGAATTATGACCAAAAAGTTCTATTTTGGTCTCATCTGACCACATTACTTTCTCCCATGACTCCTCTGGATCATCCAAATGGTCATTGGCAAACTTAAGACGGGCCTTGACATGTGCTGGTTTAAGCAGGGGAACCTTCCGTGCCATGCATGATTTCAAACCATGACGTCTTAGTGTATTACCAACAGTAACCTTGGAAACGGTGGTCCCAGCTCTTTTCAGGTCATTGACCAGCTCCTCCCGTGTAGTTCTGGGCTGATTTCTCACCTTTCTTAGGATCATTGAGACCCCACGAGGTGAGATCTTGCATGGAGCCCCAGTCCGAGGGAGATTGACAGTCATGTTTAGCTTCTTCCATTTTCTAATGATTGCTCCAACAGTGGACCTTTTTTCACCAAGCTGCTTGGCAATTTCCCCGTAGCCCTTTCCAGCCTTGTGGAGGTGTACAATTTTGTCTCTAGTGTCTTTGGACAGCTCTTTGGTCTTGGCCATGTTAGTAGTTTGATTCTTACTGATTGTATGGGGTGGACTAGTGTTGTCACGATACCAAAATTATTGTTTCGATACCGATACCAAGTCAAGTATTGCGATTTCGATACTTTTTCGATACTTTTCCTGAAAAGGGAGAAACACTCTCAAATATCATTGCTGTGCTTTATTTT
>CM038640.1:3097145-3284812 GCA_021554675.1 Leuciscus idus | reverse complement strand
AAAACCGGGACAACATTCTAATCATATAACACACTAATAAATTAACATATGAACAGCAGATATATTAAACATTTGAACAAAATATGAAATATAAAAATATAAAAAATAAATTAGAGCAATGACATTCAAGGTAAAAAAATATATAAATTTAGCAGCATTATCTCATTTATCATAAGAAACATAAGAGCTTTATCTTGATTCTGAACTTTGAATAAAAATATGAACAGCGATTATATTAAACAATGTTTAATATTGGTAACATATGATAAGCCTCATTGGTGATATATTTGACATGTGGGGAGAGAGAGATGTGTGGAAGGCCTATACTTCATGTTAAACATAAATATATAACAGCAAAGACAACGTCGGCAGTGTTGACGGCAAAATAGGCTACAGAATAATTCGTTCTGTATTTGAGAGGTGCAATATTTGAAAATCGATAATATTTTTTTTAAATGACATTTATTGTATTTATGTCAAAACGTTCAAACATCAAAATGTCATTTATTAATATGTATTCGTGTCAAAATGACATAGAAACATCTTTTCCTACTCTATTTTGCCTGGAAATGCTTCCAACACGCTTGCGTGTCGCGTGAAAAATAGGCGTCGGTTCTATTTGTAGCATGCACGCGTTTTCCGCGCGTCTCGAGCTGCGCCCAGACGCGTGTGTCACGCAGGCAGTTAACATGGGAGCCGAAATAAAAACGGACACGACAAGCAGCCAGTGTGTCGCCGGCCTTACAAATCTGGAACGCAGTCATTCTTAGAAGTATCGATACTAATAAATTAAGGAATCGTGACGTTTTTAATTTCCGATTTACTTTTGAAGTATCGGTGCACCGTGCAACAGAGCAAGGTAGGCAACGTACTTCCATATGTCACTCCTCGCGTCATCTTTTTCTACGAGTCGTGGACCACTTGTGCTCGCACATGCAGCCATCTCGCTGTAGTGTTTTGTCCATGGTTTTGTCACATGACACTGACAGCGGCAGGTTCTTTGCTGCGTGCGTCAGGAAAAAAACACAGACGTCCATAGGGAGGCGTTTTTTTTTTTTTTTTAAGTATCGATACTGAAAAATTTAGGTATCGTGACGTTTTTAATTTCCGAGTATCGCGATACTTTTGAAGTATCGGTACACCGTGCAACACTAGGGTGGACAGGTGTCTTTATGCAGCTAACAACCTCAAACAGGTGCATCTAATTTAGGATAATGAATGGAGTGGAGGTGGACATTTTAAAGGCAGACTAACAGGTCTTTGAGGGTCAGAATTCTAGCTAATAGACAGGTGTTCAAATACTTATTTGCAGCTGTATCATACAAATAAATAGTTAAAAAATCATATATTGTGATTTCTGGATTTTTTTTTTGTAGATTATGTCTCTCACAGTGGACATGCACCTACGATGACAATTTCAGACCCCTCCATGATTTCTAAGTGGGAGAACTTGCAAAATAGCAGGGTGTTCAAATACTTATTTTCCTCACTGTATGTATATAATGGTGTGTGTCATTTTTAAAGTGTAAATTCTGCAATAATATGTATAGACTTCAACACTAAATGTTTTTTATTTTATTTATAAGAAAAAACGCTCTTTTATAGACAGAAAATGAGTTAAAAAGTGAATATATTGAACTTCATAAACAGATTGTTTGTAAGTGTTGTGTGTTCCTTGGGGTCAAAGTGACCAATTTGTATCTTTTACAACATGTACAGTGACTAAATTAAGTCTTTTACCACAGTAAAATGACTTTTACTTGTGATGCCTGACTGTTGTGCATTTATTTTCATTGTCTCTTTAACCCCGTAACGGTCAGTCCCCTTTTTGAGAATAGACGTGAAAATGCATTATCCAAACTTAAAAGGTTGTAATTCAAGTATGATTTTGGAATTTTATTTTAGATTATTGAGGAAGTGAAAGCACTTTATAAAATGAAAGTATGAAAACGTTTTGGAAGTTTAAATTTACGGCAAATCAAATGTACTGTACTAAATATTTATTTTATATAACCAAAATAATTAATTAATATAACATACATATATTAATTCATATACAAATAAAAGCCATATATCTAACCAAGGTATGTTCCAAATTTGAAGTTGATGTCACAAAAATGTAAGTTCCTATGAGATTTTGTTTAGGCGCTGTACCAAAAATATCTACCGGGTGTCACACACATTCCATTGAATTTTGTTTGATGCATTCTCCTTTAACAATTTAATACATTTCTGTCCAAATATCACTTATATCACAAAATATGGAACATTGAGACATTTCTGATGATATGTGATTTGTTAAGGTTAGAAAAGGTTACAGAAAGATACATTTTGTAATATGAAAACTGACAGCCCAATAGGAGAGGAAACCACTAAAAGAATTTAGAGTACCGTTTCCATGGTAACACAATGTCCAATTCCAAAACGGTTTTCACAGTATGAATGTTTAGTTTGCAAGCTTTCAAATGATACCTAATTTATGATAATTACTAAAATGTGTGATATGAAGAAAAAGGCAATAAAAAAAAGAGTGCCAAACCAAACGTCCCGACGGTGACAGTTATTAAACCTGTTTTTCTCAAAATTCCGTTCCAGAAAATCATAGCGATCGGCCGACTTCAGATAAACATAACTTTTGCTACCAACAAGCTATGATAAAAATAAAAACAGATTTGGAAAGGGCTTGATATACCAGCTTCCATATTATATCAAAACCTGTAATAGGTAAAATTTCACCATGTGGTGGGTTTTCCCAGATCGCATCACATATACACTAGATGTTGCCTTAAAGACATTCGTTCCAATGAACTGCCGTAGATAAGGCGACATCTAGTGTGTATATATCTATGCACCAGTCTGCGTACACGTCAGATCAGATCACTCGGACATGGCTGTGTATAAGAGGTAAAAACGATATAAATACTGTTCGTTTTCTCACACAAACCGCTCGTTTCGTGTCTTAGGCCATCAATGTGTACTTACGATGGGGAATTGTTTAATTTGGACGATGGGGAATCGTTTTAATTTGGACTCTGTGCATGCTCTTTGAGACAGTGACCATAGACCTGCATTATATGACTGACAGACAAGAACGGTTTGACCTAAAAATATCAAAATTGAAACTACTGCGGAAAAAAAGACACCTACATCTTGGATGCCCTTGAGGTAAGCTAAAACATACCAAAAATTAATTTCAAAGTGAACTATCCCTTTAACCTAAAAGTACACCGTATGGTTAATTCATAGTTATCACGTGACGTCACACCATTATGCCCACCTGGAGGGCAAAATAAGGCTTTCCTCCACTGCCCAGTCCTTTTTATCAGGTTTGTAGTTAGTATTAATGTAGTAAAACAGTGTTATTAAAATATCAAATTAAATATATAGCCTACCGCTTATTCATGATGCATACTTTGTACAGGTAAGCAGATGAACACAGAACAAATTATTTACAACAAAATAATATTGTTTGTCTTCTCCCCTTTACAGTATTGTTTGCCATCTAGTCCTGATCACAGAGTTTAGCTCCAAACCCAATTAGCAGACCTGAGCAGCTGATCAAGGATCACCAGAAACTCTGCAGAACTTTGGTCTGGACACCAGTGTTGTAAGTTCAGAACAAAATGCAGGAGATATCAACATTGTCTCTCAAGGTCCACTTACATGCAGAGCTTTACTCCAACCTAGTCCAGCACACCTGAACAAGCTAATCAAGGTGCTAAACTCTGGGTGCATATCACTTAGGTCTCTAGCTCAGTAGTCAGTGGTTAAGGGCTGTCTTTATCACAAAATCCTTACAGTGCACTGAAACATTCGCTCCCTAAAAACTCACTATGTTATCGGAAGTTCTGAAGCACAAAACTTTAATCATACGAGACAGTTCGCTACAAAATGACATGTGATAGGTGATTTTAAAACACAAACCAATATTATATTTCAGCATAAACATAACATCTCTAGACAGGTAATGTCTAATCAAGCAAACATTTACAATTTATCTATGACTGAAATCTTCCACAAGTATGTAGAGGGAAAACTCAAGTGTATACTTCACATTTTGGACAACCATTGTTTTTTTACATTTGCATTTTGGTTATTGTTCTCTTTCTCACTTTAGATGCTGGAGAAAAAAAACAGCCTGGCTAAAGCATTCAAAGTGGAAACTTCTGTCGTGGCTCAATAATCCAGGATTGGGATGGTGGAAGGAGCAGAAGATCAGAGATCAGTCAGAGAGCTACTGGTGCCCCTGAGGAACTGATTTACCTAATGCGTCAAATTTAACCAAACATTTTCATCACTCACCTTCATGTCGTTGCAAACCTGTAAGACTTTCGTTCATCTTTAAAACACAAATGTAGATCTTTTTAATGAAATCTGAGAGCTTTCTGTCCCTCCATTTCACAGTTTATGCAACTACAACTTTCAAGCTTCAGTAAGGTAGTAAAGACATTATAACAATAATCAATATGACTCCAATGACCTCAACTTTATGAAGTGAAGTGAATGCTGTGTGTGTGCAAAAAAACCCCATTGCATCTTTATTCACAAAATATACATCTCTGACACATGTTCACGGAGCACCACGATTGATCAGGGTTGTGTTGGCGAGAGAGCCAGCGATCTCATGGCGCAACATGCATTGGAGATACATCATTTGTGAATAAAGATGTAATTGTATGCGCACATAAGGCATCTTTTAAAAATATCTTCATTTGTGTTCACAAAAGTCGTATGGGTTTGGAGCGACATGAGGTAATTAATGACAGAATTTACATTTTTGTGTGAACTATCCCTTTAATGTTTTCTAATGTGGTTATAATTGGCCATTGTTCGGTTTTATAAAAATTTTCAATATTTCAAAGATTTATTGTTTTGAAAAATTTTATACAGAAAAGATAGATTAATTTGATCAAAAGTCGCAGTAAAAACTTTAAAATTGTTTTGAAAAAATTATGTTTCAAATAAATGCTGCTCTTTTGAAAGTTCTATTCAAAGAATACTGAAAACTGTATCATAGTTTCCACAAACGTATGAAGCCGTACAACTGATAATAATCATGAATGTTATATATATAATAGATTGTATCATTATTTATTCTAAAATTAGTAATATATTACAGAAATGCACTCATTAATTAAAATCATTAATCATATCAATCATATTGTGTTATTAATCAATAAATTCTAAAGAATTTGCTTAACTTTTGTTTTGTCCCAGAAAGAATTGTGTTAAAGATGAGTTTATAGCCCACTGGATCGATTACTCTTCACACTGGATTCTTTGAAGATGGATGTGGCAGCAGTTGCAGAACAGCTGCTGCTACAAACGCTTTCATCAATGGTGTGAAAATACGTATTTATAACGTTAAAAAAATGTTTCAGCCACGTTGTGAAAATACGCATTTATAACGTTTAAAAAACCCGCCATCTGTCGTATTAAATACGTAGGATAAAAACGTGACAACTTTTTCACGACGTGAAAAAAACGTTTTTGCAACGTTTTTGTGTTTGCTGGGGTGTGAGGCGCGGCCGCGATTGAACAGTGGAAACATAAAAACATACTCCGTCATTTAGTTTATGCAGGACATCATTCAAACTGCAAAGTGTTTAAGTTACTGTTAATTAAATTAAGGAAAACAAATATATAAATCTGAAATGTAGCAGATTCATTTTCAATTCATTCAGGTACAATTACCAAACATATCAAGGTATTTTTATTAATGGAATTAATAAACTAATTATATAAAACTGGTTCTATGCCTTTACTTTATTAATAAAACTTATTTAAAAAAAAAAGACATTTATTTTTCTTTTGGTGGTCCAGCCTGAGACATGCACATGCCTTCGGCATATTTTTTTTTGCTTTTCCCTCTATTGTACCGAACCGTGATGTCTGAACCGAGGTATGAACCGAACCGTGACTTCTGTGTACCGTTCCACTCCTAATAGAGAGTGCAGAGTTTTCAAAGAACAGTGGACCAACGATTATTTGTGAAGAATAACTTTAATTAAAACAAAGTGTGAAGACTCGATTACAACTTTTGCAAACCAATAGTAAAGATAAACAAATATGTGCCAGGAATCAAGTGTTCATATAGTAGTGTGGATATAGTAGTGAGGATGGCTGTGCCAGGCTAGTAATCTCTACTACACAATGAGGCCTGCTGGTGGTCATTTTGGTCTGGGTCATATAATTCTATGTTATATAGCTGACCCGGCCCCCCCATCACAGTCAGGAACGATAATGTGGCCCCCAGAGAAAAAAGGTTTGGTGACCCCTGGCCTAAAGTTTAGCTAAAATTTCAGCCGGTAGGGTTGGGGAATAGCCAATTGCCAAATAAATCTTAATTTTTGGGCTAAATGGCGATGTATTGTATAATCTGATTCTGAGAATTTAATTATTATTTTTCTATTTGAATAAAAAAAACAAAAAAAAACTGTATTTAATTTTTTTTTTTAATATTGAATATCCTGATCAATATTGTCCTACAAACAATGTTCATATTGAAGGTTATAAAAACAAACATAGTGTAACCTTGCTGTCTATCTGCAGTCTATCCAAAAAAGGGGTCAAATCACATTACATTCTAACATTGTAAGTCTATCCAAAAAAGGGGTCAAATCACATTACATTCTAACATTGTAAGTCTATCCAAAAAAGGGGTCAAATCACATTACATTCTAACATTGCAACATTACAATCTAAAAACAAAATAATGCTTTTTAAATAAGTAATACATTTACTAAACTTAAAAAAACAAAACAAAAACAAAGCTAATATCATAAAAATACACATGTAGGTTTGAAATTCTCTAGCACATTTATGTTCACCAACAACAAATATTCAACAACAAATATTTTAGCTAAATATATTTATAATTTAGTGCTAATGTATATTTTAGTCAGAATAATTGCGATCCTATTCTATTGCGCTCCGTCTGTTCGGCGCGCATGCACGCGGCGGTGCTCGTTCACGGAAGTTTAGCTTGCAGAAAGCTCGTCCACTCATGACAGCAAACTGGAAATATTGATGGATACAGATGGAGAAGATGTCCGTGAAATGTAAGTTATGCACTGAGGAAATTATTGGATGTCACTTCAGCTTATGGCTAAATATTATTAGAGGTATATTTGTTTCCACCAATCGCTGCACAAGTGAAGTTTATGTATGATGACGAAAGCACGTCAGTGCGAGCCCTCCCGGAACCCATAGAGAATGCATTTCAGTGCCTGCAGTTCGAAAAAAAAAAAAATCTTTGAATGCAAGTCTATGGGAAAACTCTGGGCGATTTTATGATTTTCCGCCCAAAAAGAGGCGGTACTCCACAGAACGTGACTTGGCGCTGATTGGACTATATCCAGAGGCAGAACAACAGTGAGTGACTGCTAGCGTAACTCTGTGGTTGAATGAGATTGTGATTGAAAAAGTCCCTTTCACACTTTTGGTGGTGCGTCGCCCGATCGCCCTAATGAAGAAACCGCCGCTGTGAAGCGTCAGTCGTGCTGCTAAATTTCGCGCTCGGATGAGAAACCGAACCGTCCTGTGTTGCTCCCAATGCTCTAGTAACATTACATTATGTAAACTGCAATGCATTTATGACAAAGAACTGCACCGATGCAGATGTAATATCATAGCAATCTATCAATAAATGCACTCACGACACACCTTGTACTCTCTGATGTTCGCTCTGCTCGGCGCCCCTGCAGATTGAAAAATGCGCTAAATCCAAGCAGACTCAGATAAGGGGAGGATCCAAAACTTGACGCAGCTTGCCGCCGTTTTAAATGAGTTTTTTAAAAGGGGACTGAAGCGATCAAAAATGTATTAATCAAATATTTTTTAGGGGGGCTGGGCAGAAGTTTAGGGGGGCTGAAGCCGAAGCCCCCCTAAAAAGGGCCTAGAACACTTCCTCTGCGGCAGTACTTCAGATAATCATTAGTTCCAAAATACAACAGCCCACATGATTATACGCATTCCTCATATAATTCGCTTCAGCCCAAAATGTCACTTAACTCTCCGTTTACTCAACAGGTCTCTCTCTCTCCTCTTCCATCCACCTCGCGCTGCTGCCGGCCCAAGTTTACTGTGCCCCGCTGTACTCCCCTTGTTCGCCGATGACTCCAACCAGCATGAGCGCGTCGTTTTGCGTTGCGCACCTGATGCGCATCTACCAAGAACCGGAGTGATGTTGCCGGAACCGGAGAGGTCCTGGGTCTCACCCCGGAAGTGTTCCCCGGGGGACTAAGGCCCAAAATAATAGTTCCGCCACCTCATATTGTCACCCATGACAATAACATATAGGCTATGCACTTCTTGCATTGCATTGCACACCAGAACTAATTCATTCCCATGTTCATTAAAGATAACACAAGTGTTGTTGCATTGCACAAACGATCTAACGCTGTGCACTGAAGAATAACATATAGGTTATGCACTTTTCGCAATTCATTGCATTGCACTCCAGAACTAACTCATTCCCATGTTCATTAAAGAGATAGCATTTGTGTTATTGCATTGCATTGCACAAACGATCTAACGTAGTGCTTTGAACAGTAACATACGCCATGCACTTCTTCCATTGCATTGCATTGCACACCAGAACTAATTCATTCCCATGTTCATTAAAGGGATAACATATGTGTTGTTGTATTGCATTGCACAAACGATCTAACGTTGTGCACTGAAGAATAACATATAGGTTATGCACTTTTCGCAATGCATTGCATTGCACACCAGAACTAACTCATTCCCATGTTCATTAAACAGATAACATAATGTGTTGTTGCATTGCATTGAACAAACAATCTAACGTTGTTCATTGAAGAATATCATAGGCTATGCACTTCTTGCATTGCATTGCACTCCAGAACTAATTATTTCCCATGTTCATTTAAGAGATAGCATTTGTGTTATTGCATTGCATTGCACAAACGATCTAACATAGTGCATTGAACAGTAACATGGCTATGCACTTTTCGCATTGTATTGCATTGCACACCAGAACTAACTCATTCCCATCTTCATTAAAGAGATAGCATTTGTGTTATTGCATTGCACAAACGATCTAACGTAGTGCTTTGAACAGTAACATAGGCCATGCACTTCTTCCATTGCATTGCATTGCACACCAGAACTAATTCATTCCCATGTTCATTAAAGGGATAACATATGTGTTGTTGTATTGCATTGCACAAACAATCTAACGTTGTGCACTGAAGAATAACATATAGGTTATGCACTTTTCGCAATGCATTGCATTGCACACCAGAACTAACTCATTCCCATGTTCATTAAACAGATAACCTAATGTGTTGTTGCATTGCATTGAACAAACAATCTAATGTTACACTTTTAGGAATGAAGCGATGTCACTTCCTGGGGCAACACATTTATTTATCTGTATAAAACACATAAAAAACATTGTTCAGACAAGGAGCACATTTCTCTGCACTTGCGCGCTTCATCTCGTGCTGAATACTACTTCTATGCTCTTATCCTGTGATACCTTTACAAATTATCATAAACAATCACATGTCTGATAGTGCAAATGTCTAAGCTGGTACGTAACACTAGGCACATTACTCTTTATACAATACTCAATTCTCAAGAAATACATGCCCTATATACACAAACATATTAACATAGATCTAAACATGTGCTGTGCCCGCTCTCAAACGGCATAAAGGAAAGGTCTGACAAATAACGTCACTAAAGTATTACAAACTCTTTTTGAAAATGAATACAAGTGAGTCATTAAACATAACTATGAAAATAGCATTTGGAATTAGTAAACAGTAGATATTCAGATCTCAGTAACAGTTTAGTCTACATTCACGTTACTCTAGCATTGATAACTGCACACATATTTTAATACTCTTTCATATCACTGTTTAAATTGTCTTTAATCCGTCTTTACTCTTTCATGAAATATGCTAATGAAATGACTAGGCCTATATCATGAACTAGGTTTCAACCATTTAACAGTTACTGTGTTCTCACTATAAACTCACAAAATGATTAATAAAAGTGTTTTACCTTTGAATCTGACTGGAGTTCTTATTTAACAGTACTGAATGCGTTTTTACATGTAATGGCTGACAAAGTAATGCTAAACGAGGGTAACAGGTCTATGCATGGACCAATAACAGACACGTGTGCCTTGTTAACTCAAACTGCCTAGACTCATCACTACACACGACTTAATGTTCGTACACATCTATTTGGTTAATTATCCCTCGTCGTCACGCACTCACATCTCGAGTATATATCTTTTTAGGCCTTTATTCCTCTGTTTTGCTCACATTAAAAGTTACAAATTTTCTATTTTGAGTTGTTAACACTATCGTCCGCCATTTCACGCACGACACTCTTAATCCGTCCAAACTTAACTTTTCTTAACATCTCAGGCACAAACTACGGCTATACAAGAATACAATACTGTTATGCATTTACTAGTATAAAGATTATTGTCAGCTTACCTGTATAAAACACATAAAAACATTGTTCAGACAAGGAGCACATTTCTCTGCACTTGCGCGCTTCATCTCGTGCTGAATACTACTTCTATGCTGCTAGCTAGTCAGCCACACATGCGCCATGCAACTCCCTGCTGACGACTCCGAGTTTCACCAAATTGAACACAATGCAATAAAGTAATACAAGTAACTAACAATAACTTTATCAATTCGAAATTTAAAGGGGGGGGGGGGGGGGTGCACTGATATCTGTCCCGTTTTACATTCTTAGTGCTACACTCTCCCCCACAAAATTAAATGTCTCCTGACATTTCCGGGAACAAGTGAACATTTCTTTAGAACACCTCAGCCATCCAAGGCCTCCAGTAACCCTTAGTTTGTGTTACCTGACTCTCTGTTACCTTACAGTCTCTTTTTACCAAGGACGGTTGACCCAATGTATCATAACTCAGTACAACAGGCTGATGTCTCAGTCTCTGGGGTCGCGGTCCTACCGCCTGTTGCTCTCCTAGCGTCCGAACCAGCGGGTCGGCCTCTGATTCAACATTCTCAGACCTGTCAGAACTCACATCAGGTCTCTGAGATTGTAGTGGCACATCCTCTTCGCTTTGTAGTGGCACATCCTCTTCGCTATGTAGTGGCACATCCTCTTCGCTATGTAGTGGCACATCCTCTTCACTATGTAGTGGCACATCCTCTTCGCTATGTAGTGGGTGGAAGGGTTCTGCCAGAGGATTCAGTGAAGTGTGTCCCTGCTGTCTCCCCCTGCCAGATCTCAGATTCCACTGGTAGGTACCACTGTCTTCGTCGTCAGAGGTTTCACTTGGCTCTGGTTGCTGCTGTCGTTGTGGCTTGGTTCTTTTCCCTGGCTGACAAAGCCCTGCCGGTGGCTGATCAAGGGGTAGGAAATCACAGGGCAACAGTAGATTTCTGTGAACCACTCTGTCCCTTCCTTTACCATTTTCTGGACTGACTCATAAACGGGACTCCCATCAGCTTTCCTCTCCTTCACCTTGTACACCTGACCTTCCCAGTAAGACTGAATTTTTCCAGGCCCCCCTCTGGGAGTGAGATTTCTGAGAAGGACTCTATCACCTGGGTGGAGGTCTCTCCCCTGCACTTTCCGGTCGTAGAGGACTTTTCCCCGAACTGCTCCTTTGACAGCTGTTTTAGCCGCAATCTCGTATGCCTCTTGGATTCTTGTCTTCCAGTGACTCACGTAGTCATCATAGGTGTCATGGGCCTCATCTTTTTCAAGACTAAAGAACAGATCAATGGGCAGGCGAGGAGAACGTCCAAAGGTAAGGAAATAAGGCGCGTAACCCGTTGCCTCATTCTTTGTGCAGTTGTACGCGTGGACAACTTTCGCGAGGGACTCCTTCCAATCCTCCTTCTCCTCGTCCTCCAAGGTACGCAGCATGGACAACAGGGTACGGTTAAACCTTTCCACCTGCCCGTTACCCTGGGGGTGATATGGTGTTGTGTGCGAGCCCTGGATGCCAGAGAGTTTTTTCAAGCTAGCCATCAGTCTGTTCTCAAACTCTTTGCCCATGTCGTGATGTAGTCTGCTTGGGAACCCGAACTTGAGTGCAAAGTCGTTGAAAATCTTGTCAGCTACTGTTTTGGACGATTTATTCCTTGTCGCGTAGGCCTGCGCAAACCTCGTAAAATGGTCCATGACCACTAATATATACTCATAGCCATGCTTGCATTTCTCCAAATGCAGGAAGTCTATGGAGACGAGCTGGAAGGGATAAGTGGTCTGGATGGGCACCAGAGGTGCACGGCTCTGCTTACTCGGCTTCTTCTTCTTGAGACATTCGCACACATTACTGACAAAATGTTAAACATCCTTGCTCATCTGTGGCCAGTAAAACCGTTCTTGTATCAGGTCGAGTGTCCTTTCGACCCCCAAGTGACCCATGTCCTGGTGCAGTTCTTTAAAGACCAGCAGATGATAAGCTTTGGGGAGCAGCAGTTGTTCTCGACGGGAAGTTCTGCGGCGCAAGACACCATCTGGACCAACTTGAACCTTGAGCCATTGTTTCAGCAGTATGGCCACTGCAGGGCTTCTTTGATTTCACTTCAAATCTACTTGGCCTCCTGTTTTGTAACTTGTACCAGAGGACTCTGGACAGGATTTCATCCTCTTCCTGCGCTTTGCAGATTTTATCTGTGGTAAGAGGTTTGCTGGTCTCACAGTCTTTCACTAAGCTCAAAGCACTGACCTGGATCAACCCAACACTGTGACTCTCTCCATAGACGCACTGATGACATCTTGACTGGCCTCAGCCGTACAGCTACACATGTAGTCCTCAATGTCCAACGGCATCCGTGATAAACCATCTGCATCGGAGTTGTTTTTGCCTGGGCGGTACCGGATTGTGAAGTTATAATCGGCCAGCTCCGCCACCCATCTGTGTCCTGTTGCGTTGAGTTTTGCGGTGGTGAGTACATATGTTAGTGGGTTATTATCTGTATATACCACAAACGATGGGGCGTGATAAAGATAATCCCGGAAACGTTCGCAGATGGCCCACTTCAACGCTAAAAACTCCAGTTTTCCAGAATGCAGATGGTACCTCTTCTCTGCTGGACTCAAGGTGCGGGAGCCATAGGCGATCACTCTCATCCTCCCCTGCTGTCTCTGGTATAACACCGCACCCAGACCAACTTGGGATGCGTCACAATGCAATACAAATTGTTCGGTGAAATCCGGATATCCGAGGACAGGGGGCTTTGTGAGTGCGTCTACCAGCTGATTCAATACTTCCTGGTGAGAGCTGGTCCACTGTATAGGCGTCTGTGATGGTAAGTGGCCCTGCTTTTTCCTTCCAGTTTTGTTGGACCTCTTCCTGATCGGCTCTAGAGTACAACTCTCGGGGTTCCGAATGGTGAGTAGGTTATACAGTGGGTGGGCCACGCGGGAGAAATTGGGGATAAAGGGTCGGTAGTAGGAGAGGAACCCAAGAATCTGGCGCACATCACCCACAGTGGCAGGGGTCTTTTCCTTTAGCGCCTGCACTGGAGCCATCTCTTTAGGGTCCATTGTGTATCCCTCTCCTGTCACCAACTTGCCGAGAAACCTCACACTCGATTTAAACAGCTCACATTTCTTTGGGGTCAACTTCACACCATGCTCCTTGTAACGCTGGAGAACAAGACGGATGTGCTCCAAGTGCTCCTTGAAGCTCCTACTGTGTACCAGGTTGTCATCAAGGTATGGGAGGCAAATTGTGTCTCTCAGATCCGCCAAACAGTGCTCCATACTCCTCTGAAACTCTGCGGGTGCCGAACTCAGGCCAAAGGGTATGCGCACCCATTCATACAGCCCCCAGGGTGTGATGAAAGCTGTGAGAGGGCGGCTCTCCTCATCCAGATAGCCCTGGTGGTACGCTTTACCCTGGTCTAAGACCGAGAACCACAAGCTCCCACCCAAAGCATCCAACATATCCTGAATCCTCGGTATCGGATGGCGGTCGGGGACTGACTTATGGTTGAGCTCTCTGAAGTCAACACAGAGACGAAGACTGCCGTCCTTCTTGCGGACACACACCACTGGCGATGAATAAGGGGATCGAGAATGTGTGATCCACCCTCTTCTCAATAGATCCTGCAAGTACTCCTTAACCTCATTGTGGAGAGGCTTTGGGACGGACATGCAGGTCTTTTGGACAGGGCTGGTATCTTGGAGGGTTATATGCATCTTGAGGGATGGTATACAGCCCACATCGTCACTGTCAAAGGAAAAGGCTTCACATTCCTCCCTCAACACCCTCCTTACCGCCTCCTGCTGTCCTTCTGGGAGATGACAGAGATCTACAGGGGGGTCCCATGACATTGGTCTTCCTGCTCGCTTGTTATCTGGCTGTGTTCTACTTGCTTCGCTAGACTTTGTCTCTTTGTTGTCCTTCATTACGGCTGTCGTCTCATTCTCTTTTGTTCGCACAGGTGCTGCGTATACGGTCTTGATGGGCTCCAGGTGACCAATCACTCTGTGACGGTCGAGATAGATGGTGCGATCCGTAGTGTTGGACACGGAGATGGGTATGTATGGCACTCTTTTTCCTGGTATCTGCACCAGTACATCACTGTATATCACGCCTTCTGGTGGAGGATTAAGCATGTCAGGTGAAAAGAACATCTGTTGGCCTTGGGCTCGTGAACTTACATGCGCTCTTATATAGACGGTGGTGACTTGTTTTGCTGGTATGGGTACTCTTTTTCCGCCAGTACGAACTACTCCAGTCTCTGAATCAGCTTTCTGCATCAACTTCACCACACGATGAGCAGTCTTCACTGTTATCGCAAAAGCTTTACTCACTTTGTGTGCCAGCTGCTTCCTTTCACCTTCAGTGTCTTCCTCTTTTCTGTTGAGGATGGCCTCAATGACGTTGTAACCGATAATGGGGTCACTGGCAACTGCTGGGTCGCTTGACACTAGTACTGGCACTTGTAAATCATTTGTCTTGGTGTGGTCACTGCCTAGTCTGAAACTGACTTCAATCCAGCCGATATATGGAATGGGTGTGTCATTAGCAGCAAAGACTGTCAGTGTCTCATCCCCCAATAACTCTGAGATGGGTTTGACAACAGTGTGGGGTAGGTGGTTCAGTCGCCAGAGGTCATTCACAATGCTGGATTGTGCTCCCGTGTCCCACAGGGCTCTAACTGGGCAATTGTCCATAACGCACTCCACAATGCATCGGCTACCCACAAGGCTTATCAACTGTGGCTGGTGTCGAGGCGGTATGTAGTTAATCACACTTACAGCTGATGAGGCTCCAGCTGCTCTCTTTTTAGAGACTGTTGTTGGTTGCATGACTGGGCTGGGTGGTGGCTGCTCGTTTCGGGGCAATTGGCTTTGGACTACTGCTGGCCCCACCTCAGTAGTCCCTGCCCGTTTCCCGACGTGGTTCTGCACCCGCGAGAGAAGTGGCCCTCCTGCCCACATTTGAAACAGTGCGAACAGTTCTCACCTGTTCCTTCCTCCTTGCACTTTTTGCAGCCTCTCCCTCCCGGCTTCAGTCCATGAGGGTGGGGACTTGCCTCCATTACAGCCCGAAACATCTGCTGCATTTCCTTGCGAAGCTCTTCCATCATCTGCTGCGCGTTTATGCTGTCAGGCTTAGTCTCATTCCGCTTTACTGTTTTAATTGACGCTGTTGAGTCGGACTCCATGTGTTTAGAGGGGCTCTGGCCAGGTGTGGATTTTACCTGAGAGTCTGCTTGAAGCTCTTGTACTTTGGGAGTTTTACCAGCAGTGGATCTTTTTCGTTTCTCTTGTCTCTCACTTTCGACTTTGGCCGCCTCATCCACTTGCTGTATCAGTTCCTCATCTGTTATGCTCACATCGCTGAGGTGGGGTAGAATTTCGTTAGCCTCATAGCATAATTGCCTAAGTCATATTTCAATGTTTTTGGTAAACAAGAAAAAACAAATTTTTTAGAAATCACATTGTTATTTTTTATTGATATTTTAACAGTACATTCAACCAGATGTGTGAACAAGTATGCAAAAAGAAAAAGATCCATCATCAATTTCCTAACCAATAAAAGTGACTTAGGCAGAATATGCCATGACTTAGGCATTTTTTCTCTTACATAAAAAATGCAAACATAACATAACAAAAGTTGTTTTACTCTCCTAAATATAACCAAGATGTGTAACTTGTGAACCCTAACCAAGTTGTTTCTTATTAATGTCTAACCTTAACCACTGTTTTCCTTTTCCACCCTTAATCGAAGTTCCACTTAGGTGCTGTGCAAACATAACATAACCAAAGTTTTTTTATTCTCCTAAATAAAACCAAAATGTGTAACTTGTCAACCCTAACCAAGTTGTTTCTTAATGTTTAACCTTAACCACTGTTTTCCTTTTCCACCCTTAATCGAAGTTCCACTTAGGTGCTGTGCAAACATAACCAAAGTTTTTTTATTCTCCTAAATAAAACCAAAATGTGTAACTTGTCAACCCTAACCAAGTTGTTTCTTAATGTTTAACCTTAACCTTAACCACTGTTTTCCACTGAGTTCCACTCAGGTGTTGTGCACACGCATTTTCACACTGTCTATTGATGAGGGAGGTTGTCATAGTACTGGTGGGCCACTCTTGGTAGTACTGGTTTCATTGCCTGCAAGTCATTGAATTTCCTGAGAGTAATTGGCAGTTGGGCAGGAAAGAGTGGGACCCAGTGGAATGGTTCTTTGGGGATGTTGATTCGCTGAGGCAGGTCCTCCCATTCAGACTCAAAATCCAACTTGTACCGGATTCGACCATCAGCCAAGTACTGGAGAGCCCGGAGGCCATGGACTGTGGGGTCACCAACTTTTTTACCTGGTCGAATTTTGGTGACGTAGGCCCCAGATAACTTCATGAAGTCATTGTGGTATAGCTGGGTCACCTTGTATGGGGATGGATGTATTCGTGCAGTCTCAAAGATGACAATGTAATCACGTGGAGTGTGAATATCTTTGACGATGCGCCGCTCAATGAGGCTATGCATGGAGTCACACTCCATTTGTGTGTGCCCAGCAACCAGAAACTTTTGCTCTATGCTGACACCATGCTTCATGGCCAGATGGCACCATAGGCTGATGGCACCACACCGATTTTGATATCCACAGCCATCACTCCAGACAATGACTTTCTCAATGTTTCCGTTGGCCTCTAGGATTGATTCGAAGTGTTTGGACTGCAGATGGGCAAAAACCTCACTGCTGAGGGAGCCTTCATGCTCTTCCCAAGCGTAACAATATCCATCTTTGTTGTTCATGTTGAAGCAAGTAAAGTTGTGCATCTGTAATTTAGTTTTGTAATACATTGTACTTGCTTTCGTCTTGGGGCACAGAAGAACGCATTGAAGGTCCATTGTCCACACTGAAAGTTTGTCAGTGGATTCCTTTTTATCCTTAGCTTTTTCAGCTTGAGCCTGAGCCTTTAATTTCAAGTGAGTAGTAAGGGTATCCTGATCTGTATTTCCTACCTTGGCACTGACACATACATCACACTGGTCTTTTTTTGGTATGAACACGGAGTAATTCTGCTCACTGAACACATTTCGAAAATATGTCTCACTCACAGCACGCACTCCATTTTCACCAGCAGCTTTCAGATATTCCTTGTGAAGATCACTTAGAACTGTTCCCGGCTCCAGGAACTTCTTTTCCTGATAGGAGGGAACCTGACGGCAGTAATGGGATGGGACTGTAGGCAGTCCAGAGAGCCATTCGCACTCCATTTTCACCAGCAGCTTTCAGATATTCCTTGTGAAGATCACTTAGAACTGTTCCCGGCTCCAGGAACTTCTTTTCCTGATAGGAGGGAACCTGACGGCAGTAATGGGATGGGACTGTAGGCAGTCCAGAGAGCCATTCTTTCAGGAAGGTCTGGTCAACATCTGATATGGGCACACATGGGCCAGTCTTGTTGATCTTGGGTTTACACGGATCAGGTTTGGATTTTAACCATGATCCGATGGTTCTGGGGGCGATGCCAAGTGTTTGATTTTTTTGATTTTTTGATTTTGATTTTAATTATATCAAGAAGCCTTAAAACATAAAAACAAACAAACAAAAGGCATCAGCTACAATTGAGGATAAAAACACAATAAAGTCCAGGACTTATTTCCATTGTGGTCCTCAACACATAACATCAGGACAAAACACTTACACAATAATCAATGACATAACATACTGTACAAACATTTTCCTTAAATAAGCAAAAATATAGACGTTAACTGGCCCCTGGTCCTATTCCGCTACCCTCTCTAATAACCAGTCCTTGGTCCTCTTTTTAAAAGAGTTCATGCTTGAAATCACTTTTATTTGCCGGTCTAACTTGTTCCACTGAACTGCCCCTATATAGGCAAATGTTTCTTTCCCTAACATTGTCTTGAATGCATAAGGACAGAGGTCTGATATACTGCCACGAGTGTAAATAGTGTGTATGTCCTTCACCTTAGTAATAAGACACAACAAATAATTTGGGACATTACCATACAATATTTTATGGGTCATGGTCAGTCTTGACATAATAACACGCAACTCAACAGGAAGCCAGTTAAGCTCAACAAATTGTGACCTACCTATATGTGACCTATGGCCCATGTTTAGAATTACTCTTATTAATTTATTTTGTGCTGCTTGCAGCCTCCCTTTAAGTCGTTTTGTTAGGCCTTCAAACCATGAAGTGCATGCATATTCAAACTGGTTTAAAATTAAGGCGTTAGCTAAAATGATCATTGTTGACCTATCTAAAAATGTAGAATTTCTGGCTAAAAACTTTGTAAGCCCGGTGACTTTACTCAGAACCTTATTGGCCATCTTTCTGCCATCCAAGTTGTTTTCTAGGATGCAACCCAGGTATTTTACTGACGTTTTTGTACTGACCTCAACATTATTCAAAATAACCCTAAATTTCGAGCATCTCTTTAATTTATATTTTGAGCCAAACAAAATGGCCTCTGTCTTTTCAAAATGTAGAGACAGCATATTGTCAATCAGCCAGTTGTTTACAGAAGATAGCTCAGAGCTCAGGTTACTCTCTAGAGTGGATTGTTGTTTATGAGACATTAGAAGTGCCGAGTCATCCGCGTAAAGAAATAGTTCACATGAACAGGAATCTGCCATATCATTAATATATGTTAAAAATAAGGACGGTCCGAGAATACTTCCTTGTGGAACTCCACATTCAACTATACAAGGGTCTGACAGTACTCCCCCTAAGACCACCAATTGTTCCCTCCCTGATAGGTAAGATCTAAACCATCTACAGGTGGAGCTGTCTGCTCCTACGGCCTCAAGTTTGGCAATCAGTCTGTCATGGTTCACCGTATCAAATGCCTTTTGAAGATCCAATAACACCATTCCACAGAGATTTCCATTATCTATTTCCCTGTGTATGATGTCAGATAAATAGAGTAGGCATGATTCGGTAGAATGTGACTTCCTGAATCCGGATTGGAATTTAAACATTAAGTTGTTTTTATTCATGTATTCATTAAATTGCTCATTGACCAACCTTTCAAATATTTTTGATACTGTGCATAAAATAGAGACTGGTCTGTAGTTACCGGGATCGTGGATGTTTCCCTTTTTAAAAAGGGGGACTACCTTGGCCCTCTTGAGGTCATTAGGGAAAACACCAGTTTCAACAGACAGGTTAAAAATATGTGAGATGTATGGGGCTATTTGGACAGCGGTATCTCGTAAAAACCGAGGAGATAACCCATCTAACCCAGGTCCCTTAGAGCAGTCTAACTGTAATAGCTTTTTTTCCATCTCGCCTACCTCAACCTTCCGTAAGGAAAATGAGTTTGGCAATGCTCCAAGTTTATTGTAGAATGATTTCACCCTATCAATATTAAAAAAACCATAGGAAGGTTGAAGATTTGAGACCAGCTGTTTTGCTATAGAAGTGAAATAAATATTAAAATAATTAGCAACCTCTTTCTTATTGAAATTTAGGACACCCTTAATTGTTAGTCCTGTGCTTCTTGGTTTCATAGTATTTGTCTTAGCTGCCCCCAATTCCTTGTATCATGTATACCTTTGTCAAACCATGCACTAGAACGCTGTTTGACTCTGATCTGTCTAAAAGGGGTCACTTTGTTGATGGTTTTTAAAAATATATCTTTAAATTGTGACCATGCTATGTTAACACATGAACAATTTACAACAGGGGACCAATCCACCTCATCAACCAGCATCCTGAAAGTTTCCTGGGAATAATGTTTAAATGATCTGGATATAGTACAGTCTTGTGAGAGTAAAAGTTTTTTTTAACAATTTTTCTTGTGCAAAAAAATTATATTATGGTCACTTATACCATAAGTAATAGTACCACTTTGAGATATTTTAGTTTTGTCTGATACTAAGATCAGATCTATAATACTCTCACAAGTCTTACTTATTCTCGTGGATTGTTTTACCAGCTGTTCAAGACCAAAACAGTGACACAGGTCCTCCAGTATTTTGCCGTAAGGATGGGCACAGCCTGACACATTTGTGTTCATATCCCCGATTAAAATCATCTCAGAGCTCTCTTTATTTGATAGTCTCAAGAGAACTTGTTCTAACTTATCATAAAAAGTAGAATGGCCTGGCGGTCTGTAGCAAGCCCCCAATAAAATAGGATTAGTTTTTGGTAAACATATGTCCATCCAAACAATCTCTAAATCACTAGCAATGTCATCTCTACAGTTAAAAGCCACATCTGAACGCACATATACACAGACCCCGCCCCCCTTTCTATTCCGGTCCTTCCTAACTATACAGTAATTATTAATGGCAATTTCCTCATCACTTATAGTTTCATCTAACCAACTTTCCGTTAAACAGATAACCCCGATCTTTAATTGTTTCACCAATTGTCTTATTTCCTCAATTTTTGGTAGTAGACTTCTAACATTAAGATGTAGGAAATGTAAACCTTTCTTACTAAAAGTTGATTTAAAGTCTGTGCACTTATCCTCCGACATCAGGCCATCCACTGCTTTGCTGTTCGAAGATGCTGTCATGTGCTTATTGTCATGGTCTTCACTACTCCGGGGCATATTCTCAGTACCATTACGATGGTGGGCACCGGAGATAGGAGACGACAAAACAGCAACGTTGTAAGATCCCGATCCACGAGCTGCTGGACTGCCAGTGGCCTCTGTTACGTCCCCATTGACGACCGGGATGACGTCGCATTTCCGGAACGACGTGTCATCCGAAGCACCGTCTCTGCCACATTGAGGAGCCCTGGAAAACGTGGACAACGAGGCCACAGACCCAAACCCAAACCTCAACCCTGGATTAATCAGCTGGGAGGCTAAGTTTGTTAGTTCACTGGTAGATCCACTGACAGGTGGAGCTAACTGGAGATGTTGTGCTGTGTGGCTAACAATAGGATCCATGATAGTAGACAGCCTGGGATGTGGTCCCGGATTCAGCTCGATATCCCCCGCCAACAGCAGCATCACTGCTATCTGGGCGAGACCCTGGTTAGTTGAGTGTCTCTTGCCTTTGTCCAACGAGGATGGGGCGCTGGCATAGCCCTTTACCAGGAACTTTGAGTATAGTACGTGTTGGCTTCTTGCCGCAGGTGTAAACAAACACTCCTCAGCCCCCGAAGATAGGATTGTATGCCGTGTTTGAACAATTATCAAACATGCAATTATTACGGCTTGTTGAACAGAAAAGATTCTTACACACAGGTAGTTTACATTTGTCTGCCAGTTGCAGGTGGTATAATACACTGTTAGACCTTACCGGGGTTTTTTACAGTAAAATACTGGCAACACTGTTGCCAGTAATATACTGTTAATTGTACAGTTCTTTACTGTAATCTACAGTTTGTTTCTGTAAAAATGCACTAAATTAAAATTCAAGTTAACTAATTTCACTTGCAGAAACCGACTGCCTTAAATT
Organism: Leuciscus idus; assembly: GCA_021554675.1. Taxonomy (NCBI): domain Eukaryota; kingdom Metazoa; phylum Chordata; class Actinopteri; order Cypriniformes; family Leuciscidae; genus Leuciscus; species Leuciscus idus. Next base: position 3,262,923 of record CM038640.1, on the reverse strand, counting down.
GACCAACTGTCATTTAAATGTATTAACTAAAATTTATAATGCATTAATAATGTGAGCAAAGTATTACTGTGAACTTCTTTCATTTGAGACCACTAAAAAACTATTGTACATAACAAGATTTACACTGGACCAGCAACTACACAGTCACCGCCTGTTAAATAAAGCAACATGCAGCAAATCATCAATGTTTGTAGATCTTCTCCTGGACTGAAGCTCAGGCTCTACTCTTCCGCACAACGGTGACCCAAAAACTAAATTTTACAGTAAACTACTGGCAACAGTGTTGCCAGTATAAACCTGTTTTATAACTTACAGTTTATTACTGTTCAAATACATTTTGTGGGTGTGTCTTAATGTCTTACACTGTTAACCCTTTACACCCCACAGGAAAATCCACACTACAAAGAGTAAAAAGTTACATTGACGCAGTGTTGCAGTGAGATAATTAAGTGAATATGTTGAATAATAAGTGAATAAGTGAAATAAGTGAATAAGTTATTGTTGAGCATTAGTGATGAACGCCTGCTGTTAACAAGCAGAATCACAGAAGGAAAGAGGAACACAAGAACAGAAAATAGAGAAACACAAGAACTACAACTGACTTCCAGCCATTACACATTATTACACTTATTATTAACCAGTATGACTTTATTTCTGTCATACATCTACAGAAGTTGTTATTGAGATGTTTAATTGAAAATGTTTGGTTTGAAGTTACCATGATGGAGATCAGTGTTTGCTTCAGTTGGGATGCTGACCCTTGACTATTTAACATTAGTATTTCACTGGCCGAATGAACTGTGTCTTTGCACTTGTGCACACACAGTTTGTGAATGATTGCAGTTATACTGATTATGATGAAAAAAATCATTGTATAGCCTGTTCATACACTAAATCTCATTCAGTTTTAAATTCTGTATTAAAGTGTTATATTACCATCACTGTGAAACTATATTAAAGGTGCATTGCGCAAGTCTCTGAGTTTTTGCAGAACTATGCCCCCTCTGGCGGCAAGCGAAACTGCAGCCAGAAGTGTGCACGCTCACGGACAAAAGTTTTCTTTTTTTTATCTTACGTGGAGTTTGCGTTGGTGTTTGAAATGAACTACAAGCCGGTCTCTTAGAATCCATCTTCTACGGAGAATGGCGGCGAATACACAAACCTGCCAGACAGCCAGGTGAGCGTGCCGTGAACGCGCATGACGTCACGCCCAGTCTAAAATTCCGGCCCGAATCCCTCTTATTTATTTTACTTTACAGGACTATAGAGACAATCTCAGTGATCAGAGAAGGGCTCATTCAGCCCATCAGGCAATTGTTTAAGCATGTATGGGTAGAAAACGGGTATTTTTAACATGAAAAGTTGCTTAATGCACCTTTAATAAATTACAATGATAATTTTTTTAACACATAATGCACAGCCTAAAAAAGAAACAGAGCTACAATGTCTTGTAGAAACACAGAAATATCAAAAATCTGCATATGTCTCTCATCAATGGTGGCAATAATTTATTTGTATTTATTTATTCATGCAGCAGTGCATGCTGGGAGTTTTATACAATCCTGGAACCCAGCATGCATTGCGACATGAAAGTTTTTATTGTCACCATTGTTGAGATTCATGTGCTGATTGTTGATGTCTGTTTGTGTCTGAGTTAAGCAGGAGTTCAAAAAGTTTTTAAACACTATATTATTTCAATATTCTTCAGAATAACTAATTACAGAAATTGCTGTATTTCACGTTATAGATTAAAAGATATGATTAATAAGAAAAACCTAAAAATCCAAAGCTTTTACATTGGGTACATGTCCAGGATGATGGAATCATCACACACTTTTTCTTGCCATAACAAATGTGTTTTATAAACTCATAGTTAAAGCAGTCAGAGAAAAACTGATATAATAAAGTCAATGGTTCAAGAGCCCAACTAAAACAAATACTGATCTCCATCATGGTGATAATAACTTTATTATTTGCAATAAAACATCAACAATTAAATATCTGTTAATTCTCAACAATAACTTGTGTACAAAAGAAATAATGTTAAACTGGTTTGTAAACTGGTTTCACACTCCAGTGTTGCTGGAAGTCAGTTGTAGTTCTTGTGTTTCTCTTTTTTCTGTTCTTGTTTCTCTGTCCTTCAGTGATTCTGCTTATCATGTGTTCATCAGTTTCTCAATTCACTCACTTCTTTTCATTCATTCTGTCAAGGGGACTATATTAGTGAACTAATGTAGGGAATAGTGAATGAGGGTATAGGGTGTGATTGGGAAAACAGCCTCTGAGTGTCGACTTTGAGCACTGTTCATTTACAGTATATTCCTGTAGGCTAGTTTTGTTTTCTACAGTATATTACTGTTTTAATGGAAAATGGTATGATATTGTCAGAATTAGGCCTTTTTTTACAGCAAGGGTTAACAGTGTAGGGACGTTGTTCTCCTTGATGCAACACCACCTTTCTTCTGTTTTATGGGCACATTTTGGACTAGAGTCTGGATATACAGCTTGCGTGTCTCCCAGAAAGGCATGGACCAGAAAATGTTGAAGATATCTGTTCTATGCTCTTCAGTCAGTAGTTCACAACTTCGTTTCTTTGACTTTAAGCAGTGCTGTGATGTGCAGGGTGGGCCCATGGTCTTTGGTGGTCTCTCCTGTCCCATTGGATTCTTGTAATTCTCCCCCTTAAGACGCTTCTCCTTTATCAGCTCTCGCTTCCACATATCTGGCCTTGGGCGCCTATGACGTTGAACAGCAGAAGTTTCAAGTACATCTCCTGCATCTCCTTCACTGACAGCTCCTTGAGCTGTGTCTGTATCACTACCATTATCTGGGCTGTCATCTTTCTCAGGTCTATAGTCCTCATCCAAGACAGTGTCATCGATTTCACTATTTGACGATAAATCAGGATCTGATTCAGCTCTGGAGGCTTTACTGGCTGTTTCCTCTTCTATCTGTTGCCCCATGTCTACGTCATTACCTTCTTTCTCAGGTCTGCTCTCATCTAAATCCTCTAACTCCACTACATGGGTATCAACTTTATTTCCTGACAATAAAGCAGAAAATGGAGTGCTGTTGAGTATTTTAACTCAGTAAATCATGTTAAATTCATAGGTTCACTGCAAAAAAAATCTAAATCTTACCAAATACTTCTTATGTCCAGTCAAAATGTCTAATTTATATTAAAAAAACTATTTTACTTTTTTATTTGACTATTTTTACTTTTATTTGCACTTAAAAGAAAAAGAAAATGCTTGAAAAATTACTTCACTTGCCTAAAATTGCTTAAATGTCTTTTTATGGTGATGTTTCTTAACTGTAAAGATTTGTTCTGACCAGAAATGAGGTAATATTTTGCTAGTGTTGGCTAGCTACTTCATCATATCTTGTAGCAAAAAAAATTCAAGTTTAAATACACAGTTTATAATCCCTTTATAATCCCTTTGATTGACTGTAATTACATTTAGTGTCTAGAAAATTGAAGAAATATGAACTCTTACCAGATGAAAACGAATCAAACAGAAGATCTAATACATCACTTCTGGACATCTGTCTTCCCCTGTTTTCTGCCATTTTGTTTGTATCAAAACTGCCTAAGTCAAAGAGATGACTTAGGCAGATAGTGTTTTTGGATTCTAATAAGTGTTGTGATTGGCTAAGGACATAGGCAGAAAGACAGGATGATGCAGCATTGGTAGGACAGTAAAGTTAGGCAGATATCACAATTTGGCCAAAAAATGACTTAGGCAATTATGCTATGAGGCTAACGATTTGGAACTTTACAGAATCGCTCAACAGTCCAGTTTCGATCGAGCGGAGGAACTTGCGCTGAATGACAGCTCTGCTGTACTGCTCTTCGGTGTCTTCGTTCGCGGCTTTCCACAACAGTTTCTCTTTCAGCTCGATCGCACGGAATACAAAGTTCAGGGCAGTCTCTTTGGGCTCTTGGGAGATGTTAAGAAGCTGGTGGTAAAGCTCTGTCGAACTGTCTACTCGATAGTGGCCCTTTAGGATGGTGAGGAGTGCACTGAGGGTCAGCCCACGCTTGATCTCTAACATGTCTCTCAACGGCAGTCCTGGACTGACAGCCCTGATTACAGCCTCAACCACTTCAGTCTGTGTGTGCCCCCTTTGTATTCCCAGCTCAATCTGGCGGACTAAACTGAGATACGACAATTTGTCCCTCTGACCACTCTCTCCAATTTGCCCACAAATTTTAAACTCCCTTCGCATCGTTACCTCCGGCAATGGGCTAACTGGCTCTAGCCGGCTCTTGAATGGTGAATCAGTCTTTAACAGAGAGGTGTGTGGTGAGAAATCTTTTTTTAGTTCTTCTTTTGTAGCTGGCTTCTCTGATGGGTACACTTTATCTGACTGACTACGCCCCCTACTTTGTCTTTCAATGAATGATAATAAATCAACACAGTACTGTTCACCTTCATCGCCATCTAGTTTCTTCTCAAGCTCATCTAATTGACACTCGGCCATCCTGATGAGTGTCCTCCGTGTCCTGCTGCGGGACTCTCTACTGTCCAGGCTATCACATTTCAGGTACCTGCAGACATCCACGAGAGACTCTTCCCCTAGCTGCCACAGAGCTGCACTCACTTGATCACGCACGTTCTGAATGGCGTCCATCTTGTTCAAGGTTCGACTCGTTGGGAAGGAGGGGGGGGTTAATGGTGCTGGTCACTCTACCGCCTCCTCCTGGCTGGCTCGCCAAAATATGTTACACTTTTAGGAATGAAGCGATGTCACTTCCTGGGGCAACACATTTATTTATCTGTATAAAACACATAAAAAACATTGTTCACACAAGGAGCACATTTCTCTGCACTTGCGCGCTTCATCTCGTGCTGAATACTACTTCTATGCTCTTATCCTGTGATACCTTTACAAATTATCATAAACAATCACATGTCTGATAGTGCAAATGTCTAAGCTGGTACGTAACACTAGGCACATTACTCTTTATACAATACTCAATTCTCAAGAAATACATGCCCTATATACACAAACATATTAACAAAGATCTAAACATGTGCTGTGCCCGCTCTCAAATGGCATAAAGGAAAGGTCTGACAAATAACGTCACTAAAGTATTACAAACTCTTTTTGAAAATGAATACAAGTGAGTCATTAAACATAACTATGAAAATAGCATTTGGAATTAGTAAACAGTAGATATTCAGATCTCAGTAACAGTTTAGTCTACATTCACGTTACTCTAGCATTGATAACTGCACACAAATTTTAATACTCTTTCATATCACTGTTTAAATTGTCTTTAATCCGTCTTTACTCTTTCATGAAATATGCTAATGAAATGACTAGGCCTATATCATGAACTAGGTTTCAACCATTTAACAGTTACTGTGTTCTCACTATAAACTCACAAAATGATTAATAAAAGTGTTTTACCTTTGAATCTGACTGGAGTTCTTATTTAACAGTACTGAATGCGTTTTTACATGTAATGGCTGACAAAGTAATGCTAAACGAGGGTAACAGGTCTATGCGTGGACCAATAACAGACACGTGTGCCTTGTTAACTCAAACTGCCTAGACTCATCACTACACACGACTTAATGTTCGTACACATCTATTTGGTTAATTATCCCTCGTCGTCACGCACTCACATCTCGAGTATATGGGTGTTTCTCAATATGCGTTCTTCAGCGATCTTGCGTCCTTGTGTTCTCGTTTTACGTCATCATTAACCGTCGAAGTTCAGACCCAATTCTCAAGAACGCAAGTACAGAGGACGCATGAAAGAACCCGGATGTGTTCTTGATACCGAGGATGCATCGAATGCAGACTTGAGCTAGTACTCGCCTGGTGTCCCAGAAGTCATTGCGGCCGGTTCGGAGTTCGTTCTTCCAAGGAAGCTTGGCAAGACCTGTCTCCACGAGAACACAAGTCCGTTCTCTGCGTTCTTGGAATTGAGAAACAGCCTATATCTTTTTAGGCCTTTATTCCTCTGTTTTGCTCACATTAAAAGTTAAAAATTTTCCCCTTTGAGTTGTTAACACTATCGTCCGCCATTTCACGCACGACACTCTTAATCCGTCCAAACGTAACTTTTCTTAACATCTCAGGCACAAACTACGGCTATACAAGAATACAATACTGTTATGCATTTACTAGTATAAAGATTATTGTCAGCTTACCTGTATAAAACACATAAAAAACATTGTTCAGACAAGGGGCACATTTCTCTGCACTTGCGCGCTTCATCTCCTGCTGAATACTACTTCTATGCTGCTAGTCAGCCACACATGCGCCATGCAACTCCCGGGTGCCCCCTGCTGACGACTCCGAGTTTCACCAAATTGAACACAATGCAATAAAGTAATACAAGTAACTAACAATAACTTTATCAATTCGAAATTTAAAGGGGGGGGTGCACTGATATCTGTCCTGTTTTACATTCTTGGTGCTACACTAACGTTGTTCATTGAAGAATAACATAGGCTATGCACTTCTTGCATTGCATTGCACTCCAGAACTAATTATTTCCCATGTTCACCCTTACGAAAAAGAAGTTTATTCAAGTGTTCTATTAGTATACTTCTTTTAAACTAAAAATAAGAAAGTATACTTTCAGTCTACTTTTTATATACTTCTCAGAAATATACTTTATGTACTTCTCAGAAATATACTTCAAATTGCACTTAAGTATACTTGACTTATACTGACAGAAAAGTCTAAGTATATTTAGCCTATACTTGTTGATCAAGATATACTTAAAAGTATAGTTAAGTATTCTAAGTATTTTTTGCTTGTACTTGTGTTTACTATTTTAATTGAGTAGCTTATTAAATACTTTTTTAAAAACATAATATTACACACCGTCTTATAAACTAACATGTTCAGCTTTATATAGTAACAAAGTTTCTGGTGGAATAGCTTATAGAGTAAATAAAATAAGCATGGAAAATAAGTTTATTCAAGTGTTAGTATACTTCTTTTAAACTAAAAAGAAGAAAGCATACTTTCAGTCTACATTTTACATACTTCTCAAAAATATACTTAATTAAACTTAAGTGTACTTGACTTATACTAAGTGAAAAGTCCAAGTATATTTAGCCTATAGGCCTACTTGTACTCAATCTTTTGATCGAGATATACTTAAAATTTTAATTATTCAAAGTATACTTGGCTTGTAGTTGTGTTAACTCTTTTGATCGAGTAGCCTATTAAATATACTTTTTTTACATAGTTTTTCATATACAGTCTTATGAAACTTTGTTTGAAAATATTGATTAAAATGTTGCTATAAAACAGATATGTTTCTAATTCTGCGTATCTGAATTTTTGTGTAGGCTAGTCCACTGGTAGTGTACATATATACTTTAATTAAACTTTTCCCCACCATTGACTGAATTTTCCAGCTATCCATGTTTTCACTGGTATACGGTAGGGGGCGCTATGACACATCTATTACAGAATCTCTGGATCAAAACACAGGAGAAGAAGAAGCTGAAACATGTGATAGAAGATTGCTCACTCAAATGTAAAATAATGTGATATCAAACATTAAACAGCTTGTAAATCAAAACTGCTTAATGTTTCCAAATGAAATGAAGCGTAGGCCTAACCCATGAAGAGAAAACGACTGTGAAGCTTTGGGGGTGTTGGACTCGATCTGCTCCACCTGTGTTTTGATCATCGTTCTGGATCTGATCAAGGCGTAGTCTTTGACAAAAATGTGATTTTTCTCAACTATTTTCTCAACATTTTAACAAAATGTTTGCCTTTCTTTATGAAACTTACTGACATTCAAGTGTTGATAAAAAAGGATGAAGCTAATAAAATGTTTTTAAAATTAAAGTAGAGTTAAAGGTATTTTTCAAGTATAAAAAATAACATTTGAACATAGTAGTGTACTGTAGGCCTACTGCAACTGCAAAAATTTTATATAAATAGTAAACTGTAAGTATAATGTTAAGTTCACTTAAAGAAAACTTGTAGAATAAAACTACTTAACTAGTAGTTTACTGAGAGTACATTAAAAGAAAACTTGTAGAATAAAACTACTAAACTAGTAGTTTACTGAGAGTACACTAAAAGAGTAAAAATAATATATAAATGGTAGCCTGGTTAACACCAGACCCTTCTCAGTTGAAACTGAGTGTAGGGTCTGGAAAAGCTATGTAGACAAATCATTTCCAAAGGGGCGTCACCAACCGACGTAGCTCAAATTCCTCTGGGCGCAATTGGATAGTCTTAAAACCAATCAGAACGATGAAGCACTGTAAACCCAGATTTTGTTTCTAATTAAACTTACGAGTAATCATTACTTATTCTTTTATGTTTAGTAAAAACCTGCTATCATTACTAAACAACATTAGTTGTTTGTACTATTTAGCTGAAAGATTCATTGCACTAATCATGTTAAGCTGAGATAATGTTAAGCTTCTGTAAGGGAGGGGCGTGGCCTATTTAAACAGGTGACAGTGCGCAGAGTGTGCCATTGCAAGTTTGAACCGAAGTCGAACATTACCAGCTTAACTTATTACTAAACAGACTGACTTTATTTCTATCAGACGTCTACAAAATATCTTGTTGAGAATCAACAGAGGTTTAGATGTTGATTATTTATTGTTTCATTTGTAGTCACCATGATGGTGAAAGGTGTTGGCTTTAGTTGGGCTCTAGCCTTTGATATTTAAACATTATATTTTCTCTGGTTGCTATAACTGTGAGTTTAAAAGGCACAATGGTTATAGCAAAAAGCTAAGAGTAATGTGATCTATAAATTTCCTTCAGCATCGCTGCGCTGTTGGCATCATGTAAATCGCTGCGCTGTTGGCATCATGTAAACTCCTCCTCAAACGTTTATGATTGGTGCCGCAATTTCGGCGGCACAGATATGCCGGAAGTAGTCTGGGTTTTCTCAGGCTATATAATTGGTAAACTATAAGTATGATGTTAAGTTTACTTAAAGAATACTACTAGTTTAGTAGTTTTATACTACAAGTTTTCTTTTAATGTACTCTCAGTAAACTACTAGTTTAGTAGTTTTATACTACAAGTTTTCTTTAAGTGAACTTAACATCATGCTTATAGTTTACCATTTATATATTATTTTTACTCTTTTAGTGTACTCTAAGTAAACTTGTAGTATAAAACTACTAAACTAGTAGTTTACTGAGAGTACACTAAAAGAGTAAAAATAATATATAAATGGTAAACTATAAGCATGATGTTAAGTTCACTTAAAGAAAACTTGTAGTATAAAACTACTAAACTAGTAGTTTACTGAGAGTACATTAAAAGAAAACTTGTAGTATAAAACTACTAAACTAGTAGTTTACTGAGAGTACATTAAAAGAAAACTTGTAGTATAAAACTACTAAACTAGTAGTTTACTGAGAGTACATTAAAAGAAAACTAGTTGTGCACTTAAAGTTTACTACTGTTACACTTATAGTACACTTAAACATATACTTTTATATACTTCAAGTGGGCCAATTCAGTCCCAAGCGGTATTAAAATAGTACACTTACAAGTTTACTACTAGTACATATTGACATTAGTATACTTACTACATAAAGTATACTTAAAAATATACTTGAACATTACTCAAGTATACTTCAAAAAATGAACTTGAAGTATACTTTTTTTTCGTAAGGGCATTTAAGAGATAGCATTTGTGTTATTGCATTGCATTGCACAAACGATCTAACATAGTGCATTGAACAGTAACATAGGCTATGCACTTTTCGCATTGTATTGCATTGCACACCAGAACTAACTCATTCCCATCTTCATTAAAGAGATAACATGTGTTGTTGCATTGCATTGGAGAAACGATCTAACGTTGTGCATTAAAGCATAACATAGGCTATGCACTTCTTGCATTGCATTTAATTGCACACAGAACTAATTTATTCCCATGTTCATTAAAAAGATAAAATATGTGTTGTTGCATTGCATTGCACAAACGATCTAACGTTATGCATTAAAGAATAATATAGGCTATGCACTTTTTGCATTGCATTGCATTGCACACCAGAACTAACTCATTCCCATGTTCATTAAAGAGATAACGTGTGTTGTTGCATTGCATTGCATTGCACAAACGATCTAACGTTGTGCACTGAAGAATAACATATTGGTTATGCTTTTTTCGCATTGCTTGCATTGCACACCAGAACTCATTCATTCCCATGTTCATTAAAGAGATAACATAATATGTGTTGTTGCATTGCATGGCACAAACGATCTAACGTTGTGCATTAAAGAATAACATAGGCTATGCACTTGCATTGCATTGCATTGCACTCCAGAACTAACTCAATCCCATTTTCATTAAAGAGATAACATATATGTTGTTGCATTGCATTGCACAAACGATCTAACTTTGTGCTTTAAAGGATAACATATGCACTTCTTGCATTGCATTTATTTGCACACCAAATCGAACTAAATCCCATGTTCTTTAAAGAGATAACATGTGTGTTGTTGCATTGCACTGCACAAACGACCTAACGTTATGCATTGAAGAATAACATATAGGCTATGCACATCTTGCATTGCATTGCACACCAGAACTAACTCATTTCTATGTTTATTAAATTAATTAACATGTGTGTTGTTGTATTGCATTGCACAAACGATCTAACGTTGTGCATTGAAGAATAACATACAGGCTAGGCTATGCACTTCTTGCATTGCATTGGAAATCTAACTAAATACGATCTAACGTTGTGCATTAAAGAATAACATAGGCTATGCTGCGCACTTCTTGCATTGCATTGCACACCAGAACTAACTCAATCCCATGTTCATTAAAGAGGTAACATATGTGTTGTTGCAATGCTATAATTTTCAGATATTAGTAAACAAGTGTTTAAGAGAATATTGTTCTGCAGGATATCACAGTGATGTATGATAGTGAAAAGTCTGTAGTTTGAGAGCATATGTTATTTATAAAGAATATAATTATATTAAAAAATTAAACATCTTTTTAAAAAGTCATAGCTTGTGGAGTAAAACGCTGAGGGGTAAAACGCCCCCCAGGGGGCATAGTTTCTCTCTATAATAATTACTATAATAACATATTTCTGTTGATCAAAATCTTTGTTTTACACTTAATGCAGTATAACTAGGTGGTAAAATCAAAATATTTGAACAAAACATGAAAAAATTACCTCAAGTGAGCATTAGCTAGCTAGCTTGCTAGCACAGTTAGCTCACTGATGGAAGGTAGTTAAATTTGGCTATTTTGGACATTCCTGAAATAAATATTAATATATATACATGTTGATACATTACTTGCCGTTTACTTTTAGAGATTAAAAACTATAGTCTGTTCATTTTGCTGTTGATCTATGTGCTTCATAGAACTGGTTGGTAAGAAAGGGGGCATTTTACCCCACCTTGGGGGGCGTTTTACCCCCTGGGGCAAAACGCCCCCTTAAAAATATTTTCAGTCAAAATACTAATTAATTATGAAGGCTGAGCAATTTTAATATTTGGTGAATAACTCCTGCCATAGTCACTCAAAACCGGGATGGCAATTCTTTATATTTCAATATATAAACAAAATTTATATTTATGAATGTAAGCATTTATATTCATAAATATCAAAATTTATGAATATATCATAAATATAAATATAATCAAAATTTATATTTATGAGCCTTGCATCGAAGCCGCTGGCCGAGCCGCCTTCTGCCGCCGTTCCTGCTGCGCTATCCGGCGCCCTATATCCTTTCGCATACTAGTGTGTGTTCGCCGCCATGACACACACTCTCTCTCTAAAAGAGCTCGAGCGTCTTTTTTAAGATGTCTCGCACCTTCTGTGGCTCGTGCCGAGCCCCACTCAGCAATGGGGACCGCCATGTCATCTGCGTTTCCTGCCTGGGTGAAGGACATCCAGCTCTCGCTCTCGCTGACGGCGGATGCCCTCACTGCGAGCTACTGCCTATGGTGACTCTGAGGACTCGCCTGGCATTCTTCCACGAGACTGCACTCCCGCCCGCTGCGGTACCGCGCCGTAAAAAGTGCCGTGCTCAGCGGATCCTCCAGCCGATACAAGCTCCCCGCTTCACCTGAGTCTCTCACTCCCGGACAACGGCCGCCGTCTGCCGCCACTTCCGTTGTGGATGACGCTGAAGAAGTGGCGATTGTAGAGGAGGACAGCTGCTCTATCCTGGCGTCGGGCAGTGAGGATTGGTCGAGCTCTGTGGATCTGGCCCCCTCTGCTCGCGAGTCTTCCGGGAAAAGAGCGAGCATTGAAGCAGAACTGATGCGTCTGCTCACACAGGACGTGGAGAGCCTCGGCCTCGAGTGGTCGACGCCCGCGGAGCCTGCGCACAACCGGCTGGATGGTTGTTTCCTGCTAGGAGACCGTGTTTCGCCGCCTTCTAGACCCGCGCCGTTTCTTCCTGAGCTTCATGAAGAACTCGCGAAGTCCTGGTGTGCCCCTTTCTCAGCCAGGGTGCGTACCTCTGCCTCAGCAGCATTCTCCGTGGTGGACGGTGCTAAAAGCAGAGGATACCATTCTCTTCCTCCAGTGGAAGAAGCTTTAGCTGCCCATCTTTGCCCGCCCTCTGCTGTATGGCGCGCAAAGACGGCGCTTCCATCTAAAGCCTGCCGCACTACTTCAGCCATGCACAGCCGCGCTTACACCGCCGCTGGACAGGATCTGCATCTGCATCTGCGCTGCACACAATGGCCACCTTGCAGATCTTCCAAGCCAACCTTCTCCGAAAGCTGGATGAGGAAGGACCGGAAGCTATCAGCGTGCCGGATTTAAGAAGCGCTACGGATCTTGCACTCCGCGCCACTAAATCCGCTGCACAGGCCATAGGGCGGAGCATGGCCTCTCTCACCGTTGCTGAGAGACATTTATGGTTGACGCTCTCTGAGATGCCGGACTCGGAGCGCGCTGCGTTCCTCGATGCAATAAAAATGCCCACTGCCCAGTGCTCATTCCTACACAGCCCGCCCCACAGGGCTCACGCACATAAAATCGACTCACGTCGGTTGTGCATTAAATGTAGTGAACGTGCCCACGATCCAGTGCCCACAAACACTACACACTGCATGTCTTTCGGTTTCTGTAAAAAAGAAACCAACACACATACAGTCAGCTCAGGCCGACGGTGTTTTCAGGGCAGTAAATGTGCCCGCGGTTATACGCCCACATTCACTCACAGACATGACAAGCCCCATGGGTTTCCCGCATAGACTGTAAAAAAATATGGACGTAGAGTCCGTGACGTCACCCGTAGGTTTCTGAAGAGCATTTTTTAAGCCTAAAGATGGCGTCGCTATTTTGGCCTTGCGTCACTCCCGGATAACAGAACATGGGCAAAGAGGCGGTGTGAGTGGAGCTGAGGAGCCTGGCTATCTGAAATCACGCCCACCTAGCTCAACGTGATCGAGTTAGCTCAGGCTGTGGAGGTTATGCTACTGACAGTACCAAGTCTGCAACTGCACAGGGCCTCGCGCTAAAGTGACAGTTGATGATGTAAAGCCAATTAAAATATTTTTGCCCTTCGAAATATTATAATAGTTAAAAGACATGGCTACAAGTGAGACTGTGTATCGTGATTCTGTACTATTCTGCTAGTTGAAAATGTATTATGCAGTAACTTAATATTACTCTGAGAGAGTGTGTGTGACAGTGATTTATGTGCATACATGTCAGTCACTCTTTTTTTATAGTCTATGGTCCGTCAGCGCGACATCGCTCGTCAAGTTCGTAGAGAGCTTATTCAGTCCATTTTAAATTCTGATTTTGGTCGCCTCTCAAATGGGTTAAACCATAGATATATTGCCTATGAAGTTCAAGTAAATGCGCTATAAAATCCGCGCTCATTCAAGGATGTACATTTATTGCATGGACGGAGAAAGCGCCGACACCTGTAGGATTTCACCTGACGGTACATAAGCATATTATAATCTATCTGTTCCGTGAGAGCAGAACGAACGAGCCTTTATTGACGTTTTTTAAATCTGAAAACTCCAAAAAGCAATGAAATTGTCATCCATTAATGCATGTTCACAGAGGAAAACAACTGAAATACAGAGCTGGTTGTTCTCTCGAACGATACTCGACGACAACGACGGAATCCTAAGCCGTGAGCGAAGTAATGGGTGTATTAAATTGTATGAAATAATCCCGAAAAAAAGCACAAAACACTGCAGAGATGGCAAGTTCAGCAGCTAACATTTGCTGAGGTGAAGTGACGGCTAGTAACAGCAGACAAACGGCTAGCATTGACATCAGCGGCATCACCTGTCACTCAAGTGGACACACCCTTAATTATGCAGAACTTTAAATATTAATCAACTAAACCCCCCTCTGAAAAAAATTCACCCCCCTCACAGTTGTTATGAAGGGCAAAATTAGCTGTATAGACCAAAGCCACATAGAGAACCAGGCTGTAAACATGTTTTTTTCTGCTGTAAAGTTGGTAATTTTAACATGGGGGAGATACAGATTTGACTCACTTCTGCATCCAGCCTCAAGCGGCCAGTCAATGAATTGCAGTTTAACTCACTTCCGTGTTGGTTTCAAGAGAGAGACGGGGAGGTTGCCGCTTGGGTTCCCCCCGCTCGTTCTCTCTCAGCTATCCGCCCAAGGAGAGTCGAGTGCGGACAGGCTGCCCGCTGTGATGAGCGCGCCCCCCGCCTCAAACGCTGCAGATGCGGCGTCTATGTTACAGCATACCGAAGCTCTACGGCCGCCACTATGTCACGGCCAGAGCCCAGATCTCATTCAACCCCTAGCTATTCGTGCGAACGCATGGGCAAAGCTCCCCGGGGTATCAGAATGGGTGCTGAACATTATAAAAAGAGGCTATTCGCTACAGTTCGCTCAACGCCCCCGCAGTTGCGCGGCGGTGAATCGAAACCACGGTGGAAAAGGAAGTAGCACATCTACTTCGAGCCGAGATTGCGAAACTATTGAGCAAAGGGGCCATAGAGCCTTTATCTCAAGCTCAGAGCGAAGGGGGTCTGTACAGCAGATTTTTTCTGGTACCGAAGAAAGACGGGGGTCTCAGACCCATTCTAGATCTAAGACAGCTGAACAAAGCGCTTGCAAAGCGCCGGTTCAAAATGCTCACAACCAGGAAAATCCTCTCGCAAATTCGCCAAGACGACTGGTTTTGTGTCAATAGATCTGAAGGACGCGTATTTTCAAATACAAATAGCGTTGCGTCACGGGCGAATTTTGAGATTCGCCTTCGAGGGCCAGGCATATCAATACACAGTCCTACCGTTTGGCCTGTCCCTAGCACCCCGTACATTCACGATGTGCATGGACGCGGCCCTCGCTCCCCTGAGACTTCGGGGAATGCGAGTTTTGAACTACTTGGACGATTGGCTGGTTCTAGCTCAGACTCACTCAGAGCTCATAGAAAATAGGACCATGTTACTCGAACATCTCGAGAACTTGGGTCTCAAAGTCAATTGGGCGAAGAGTTCACTGTCGCCCAGTCAGAGAATATCTTTTCTGGGCACAGAACTGGACTCGCTGTCTATGACAGCTCAGCTATCGCCACAGCGCAGACTGGACATTCAGCGCATGACGGAAACCTTCCGCTGCGGCGCTATAGTCTCGCTCAGAAAGTTTCAAAGGATGCTGGGTCTCATGGCCTCAGCATCATCAGTACTCCAGCTGGGTCTGCTTCGCATGCGCCCACTGCAGTTCTGGTTAAAAGCGCGAGTGCCGCGTCTTTTTCGCCTCAAGGTCGATCAGAAATGCATCACAGCCCTGAAACCTTGGAAAGCGATCGACTGGTACCAGTCAGGTGTAAGCCTGGGGACTTCCTCGAGTGTGAAGGTGGTGTCTACGGACGCCTCCACCTCGGGATGGGGAGCGCTGCTCGAGGGCAGACCGTTCTTTGGCCAGTGGTCAGAACGGGAAAAGCTTCTACACATAAACTGTTTGGAAATGATAGCAGTCGACAATGCACTGAGGCGCTTTTGTCCCCAGATAGCAGGGCACCACGTCTTGGTCCGTTCAGACAACATGTCAGTGGTGGCCTATATAAATCGCCAGGGAGGTATCAGGTCCCGAAACCTTTACAGGCTGATGGAACGCCTCCTGGTCTGGGCTCAGCACAATTTGCGCTTGCTGAGAGCAGCGCACGTGCCCGGCCACCTGAATGTGGGACCAGACAGACTGTCCAGGAACAATGTTCCAGCAGGAGAATGGTCCTTACACCCACAGACAGTCCAGCTGCTGTGGGAGACATTCGGCAAAGCGGATGTAGATCTGTTTGCGTCTCAAGAAAACGCTCACTGTCCGAAGTTTTTCTCCAAGAGCATGGACGCGCTGGCCCACGTCTGGCCCCGCTGCCCGCTCTATGCTTTTCCCCTCGTCGCGCTCCTACCTCAGGTATTAGAGCGGATCAGGGAAAACGGATGCTCCGTTCTGGAAGAACCAGGCCTGGTTCCCAGTTCTGATGCAGCTGACAAGCACTGCCCCATGGCCGATACCGGTGAGGAGGGACCTCCTCTCTCAAGCCAGGGGCTCGATCTGGCATCCTCACCCGGAGCTTTGGTCCCTACATGTGTGGGCCATCAACGGGTACCCGCTAGCCTCCCGGAGGGAGTGCTAAACACGATCACGCAGGCTAGAGCCCCCTCTAAGAGACGGCTCTATTCCTCGAAATGGTCTGTGTTCTCTAGCTGGTGCACAGCCTGTGGCATATCACCCCCAGATTGTGGGGTGGCGGAGGTTCTTTCCTTCCTACAAGAGCTACTGGATAAGGGCAGGACCCCATCCACGCTCAAAGTTTACGTGGCGACTATAACAGCGTTTACTGAACCAACGCTTGGCCAGTCACTTGGGAAGAACGATCTGGTTATTCGCTTCCTTAGAGGAGCTAAGAGGCTAAATCCTCCCAGACCTCCCTCAGTTCCCGTATGGGACCTTTCCACGGTCCTGGAGGCCATGAAAGGTGCCCCATTCGAGCCAATCCAATCAGTAGATATCAAACACTTGTCTTTCAAGACAGCGTATCTTCTGGCTCTCGCTTCAGTGAAGCGTATTGGGGACTTGCAAGCGCTCTCAGTGAGCGCGACATGTATGGAGTTTGGGCCAAATGACTCGAAAGTCATACTCAAACCGAGGCACGGGTACGTTCCTAAATCCCTCAACACACCGTTCAGGTCTCAGGTGATTTCCCTGTCAGCCCTGCTGGTCTCTAACGAGGAGAAGGACGCCAGCCTCCTTTGCCCGGTCAGGGCATTAAGGGCTTATGTGTCTCGCTCATCTGTTTTCAGACAGACAGAGCAGCTCTTTGTCTCATTCTACGGACGTTCTAAGGGACTAGCCGTGTCGAAGCAGAGCCTATCCAGATGGATAGTCGATGCTATAGCGCTGGCTTACGCCTCTAAGGGCTTGCAGTGCCCGTTAGGTGTTAGAGCGCACTCCACTAGAGGCATGGCCTCGTCGTGGGCTTGGTCTAGTGGGATTGCCTTACAAGATATCTGTATGGCGGCAGGCTGGGCCTCCCCGTCTACATTTATAAGGTTTTATAACCTAGAGGTTCCCGCTTTACAGGCTAAGCTGCTTTCGGTCTGATAAATCGGTATTGTTTGCCCCGATGTTTTCGGCCCAGAATACTGAAACTGCTTGAGCAACGCTCGCTGATCAATCATGCAGCTCTATGGGCAGTGTGTAAGACCCATAATATTCACCAGATTAGGCCAAGTTTTCGCCCTGGCTGTGTGTGAAACACTATCTATATAATTGCTCCTTGTAGGATGCTATTTATTATTAGGAATGATGCTATTCTAGCCCCTCTTCCTGGACTCTCTGTGAGTCCCTTATGATCATGTGCTATATGGGCCCCGGGCACTTGCCCTTGGGACTTTGGTACTGGATCTCAGCACGCACGGCGTTTTACACTGTGTTCCCCATAGCGTAAGCTATTACGCAGTACGAGAGAACCTCTCGTAAGAGAATGTACTCGGTTACTAAGAGGGAACGAGTACTGCGCATCTTGCCGTGCCTGCAACACGCTCTGGTTCGCTCCGGCGATGAAAAACAGCTATACCAGCCTCTCGAACTATATTTATAGCCCAAGGCCACGCCCGACGGGGCCTTTCGATAGGCTGCTGCAGTTGCCGCAGAGCAGCCAATAGGCGCGCGAGCTGTCTCGCCTATGTCTGCGTGCTGCCGCAACGCGTTTTACATTATTCCAAAATTAAGGATAATTTTTGGCTTCAGTATCTCTCGGAAAAGAGATTTCCCCATAGCGTAAGCTATTACACAGTTCTCGTTCCCTCTTCATGAGAGAACCGAGGTTACGTTAGTAACCGAGTACGTTTTCTACTCTCTTTCCCTGTTTGCGTCAGTTTAAATGACAAATAAATGCATGAATTTCATTCATAAATAGGCCATATCTGTGTATCCACTCTCTAGTTTATTTTAAGATATTGTTATTCACACTGGTTTTTGCATTTAATGTTTGTTCATCTGGAACTTTGATTTGTCATGAGCTCTATATTTTAAGATGTAGCCTACTAGAAAAAATATATATGATTCAGCAACACAAACTCTGTTTTTACTCTGCAAATTTGTTTTCCTTTCAAGTAGACTATAGCCTACAAGTCATCCTGCCATGGCTTGCCATACCTTTTGCATTACAATGCATATAAGAACTACCTCATTCCGTTGTGCAACGAAAAGGTAACATTTGTACTGTTGCATTGCACACACGATCTAAAGTTTTGTACTGAAGAATAACATAAGCTGTTTACTTTTTGCATTGCAATGCATATAATAACTATCTCATTCCGTTGTTTATTGAAGATATAACACATGTGCTATTGTAATTCATTGCATAAGAGATCTAACTTATTACTCTGTGCATTAAGAAAACACATATGTGCTTTTGCATTGAATTGTAGCACGACTAACTTATTCACGATCTAACGTTGTGCATTGATTAATAACATGATAAGGCTATGGACTTGTTGCATTACAATGCATATACCAGAAATAACTTATGTTGTGCATTCCCAGCGGGCACCTTGACGTCAATTTAACATCAATATGACACCAACATTGACGAAATTACGTCACGAAATAGGTCAAAAATGAAAGTCATATTGACGTCAAAGTGTCGATGTCAATTTGATGTCAAGATTTTGACCTCTGCTGATGTCAAGATTTTGACCTCTGCTGATGTCATTTTGATGTTATTTTGATGTCATGCTTTGTTGGTATTTGATGTCAATTCAACATTTATTTGACGTCAAGATGTCATGATGTTGATCCCAGCAGGCACAGGATATAGACTACAACGTCGGTCAGATGTTGGATTTTGGTTGAAAATGAAAGTCAGGTTGATGTCTAAATCCAATGTTTGTTTGACGTCAAGCTCCAACGTTGGGCAGTCGTTGAATTTTGGTTGGGATAAACCATACAAAAAGGTGAAATGCATGGCTGTATTACCAGCTTCACTTAAAACTAACCAATTTACTTTATTTAATTTCTGTTTTAATGAAATCAGATTTTGCATTTTAAAGTCACCATGATGGTGGTTAGCGTTTGCTTTAGTTGTGCTCTTGACCCTTGACTTTTTATTCAGTGTCTAATGCTTTGATTATATAGGACTTGTAGTTTTAATGTTGTTTTATAATAGATTTCATTTTACAGCATGAGAGCAATGTTGTTTATCAAATAATATAAAGGATTTTAAAGACATTTAGTGCATAAAACTGTTTCCTCTACATTATTACTTAGCCATCAAGAATCAGTGTATGACTCTCAACAATGGTGACAATCAATGAAATGCTTCATGCTGCAGTGCATGCTGGGTACCACCGATCAAAACTCACCCTTATCTCCCAGCATGCATTGCAGCATTAATAAATTATGCAGCTGGATTTTTTGTAGCTTGTTTTATGCTCAGAGTTGATCTGATTATCTGGATATTTTGTTTGATTGTCACCATTGTTGAGATTCATATGCTGTTTCTTGATGTCTGTGTGCGTCTAAGTAATGTCATAGATGATAGGTTTTTGTGCACTAATTAGTTTTCAAAAACCAAGTAAATTATTTGATAAACAACACTGCTAGATATGCTGTAGAATCAAATGACTTTTATTATGAATAAAGCAATAAAGTCCTATATAATCAAAGCATTAGACACTGAATAAGATCAGGGATTCATGCAATTACGTGATGATATCGTCATCAATAAACAGCCAACATCACCTGATCTCATTTTCTCATGGCTTTTTTAGCTACAACAATTGTGCTTTATAAACACACAATTATAGCAGCCAGAGCCAGAACATATAGGATTTGATATACATTATGTCACATATGAAAACATATGAAACCCCATAGTAAAATTAGTATAAATACATAAATTAAAAATATTTATGTGATGATTTTTTATAAGGTAATGTATGTTAATGCCATATATGTAAACAATATATATTTTATGTATAAATTTATTTGAACAACATATATGCAAACATTCCGTATGCTTATATAGGATTTTATATGGATTTATATAGTTTTATATCATAGTTTTATGGTATAATACCTATAGTAAAATTAGTATATATGCATATATTACAGATATTTATATAATGGTATCTATATGGTACTGTGCAGTATGTTAAGATCATATTATTACAAATATATTTTGTTAACACATAAGTTTATTTAAACATACTGTATATGCAAACATTTTGTATGCTCTCCTATTCATTTTGAAAAGCTTCTCTTAATTAACCCTCATGCACTGTTCGATTTCTGGTTGCAGCCTGTATGGTCCGGGTCAAAATGACCCAAATTGGATTCTCCAAAAATCCCACTTTAAAAAAAATAAACATACAATCAACATATAAAGAATTAACTTTTAATATCAATACTTTTCACACATTACAAAGAATAAATATCAGAATTTATGATTTATAAAAATATTTTTAAGACTGCCCCTCCCCGACACCTGTGGGACACTTGCCATTATACATTTATATCAGTAATATCTTAGTCTAAACGTAAAGTAGTCTCGACAAACAATATAGCATTTGTAAGCGTTCAGACTATAATTTTCATATTTGGTGATTAAAAAGAAATAATAGAGCAATAGATAAATAGAGATAGATTCTTTATTTGTGACGTGGTTCAAAACCAAATATTACCATTACTGCACAAACTGTACTTGCAAAGCATGGAAGTAAATGGTTCAATTCACTCAAACCATATATGGAAATCGATGGTCACCTGTATATGGTCTGGATGTCATCTAGTGGAAAAGTTTGGTACTGCACACAAAATAAATCTTAATGTAAGTTATTTTTTGTGTGATTTTTTAGAGAAAAAAACATCTGTGCATTGTTAAGCCGTGCTGTAAAAAATGGCAAAAGCCTTACAGTATCATACCATTTTCCATTATAACAGTAAAATACCATAGAAAACTTAGTCATAGTAATATTTGTCGTTTTCAAGCCTACAGGAATATACTGTGAATTAACAGCGCTCAAAGTTGACTCTCAGAGGCTGTGTGTCCAAATCACACCCTATGCCCTCATTCACTATTCCCTACATTAGTTATCTAGTCCACTTGACAGAGTGAATGAAAAGAAGTGAGTGAACTGAGACACTGATGAACACCTGATAAGCAGAATCACTGAAGGACAAGAACAGAAAAAAAGAAGAGACGAGCAGAAACACAAGAACTCCCAGCTAACAGACTTTTGTTATAAGAACGTTCTCCAAATATTCAGTGTTGGTTCTGGGAACGTGAAAAATGTCCAGTTTTCTTGACGTTAGAGGGACGTGTTTTAAAAGGTATAATGTTCCTCAAACGTTCTTTCAACTTAATTTTGATTTAAAGTTCAACATTCTAGGAACGTTGATTTCTAACATTCCAAGAACATAAAAATGTCCAGTTTCCTTAATGTTACTAGAATATTATTTAAAGGTTAGTGTGATGTTCCTGAAACATTCTTTCAATCATCTTTCGAAAGAGTAATAAGAACACAAACTACAACGTTATTCAGAAACGTTAATTGTTAATTCTGTAAAACTGTTCATTCTCAATAAGAGCTTCTGTAGACGTGACAGAAATAAAGTCAGTCTGGTTAGTAATAAGTGAAGCTGGTAATGCTGTTTGTGGAGTTGTTTAATCAGATCTTCAGAGAGTTAATGTCTTTTATCTTCAGTTCATCTAAGGCTGTTTCTGAATAACGTTGTAGTTTGTGTTCTTATTACTCTTTTGAAAGATGATTGAAAGAATGTTTCAGGAACATCACACTAACCTTTAAATAACATTCTAGTAACATTAAGGAAACTGGACATTTTTATGTTCTTGGAATGTTAGAAATCAACATTCCTAGAATGTTGAATTTTAAATCAAAATTAAGTTGAAAGTTTGAGGAACATTATACCTTTTAAAACACATTCCTCTAACGTCAAGAAAACTGGACATTTTTCATGTTCCCAGAACCAACACTGAATATTTGGAGAACGTTCTTATAAAAAAAAGTCTGTAAGCTGGGCTACAACTGACTTCCAGACACACTGAGCGTGAAACCAGTTTAACATCATTTATTTCATACATGTACGAAAGTATTTGTTTTTTTAGTGATCACAGTACTTCTGTGTTTCTACAGCATAGGATCATCAATTTTTCAGTTAACTTTAAAAACATTGAAATCAAATGGTGTCTAAAACAGTTTGAATTCCTGCATGACTAGACATACACCGACATCAACAATCAGCATATGAACCTCAACAATGGTGACAATCAAAAGTGTCATGTCGCAATGCATGCTGGGTTCCAGGATAAAACTCCCAGCAGGTTTTTTTATTGCCACCATTGTTGAGATTCATGTGCTGATTTTTGATGTGTCTCTGTTTTTTGTGCATGTGTTTAAACCAATTCTTCATAGTAGCTGATTGTAGTTAGAACTCTTGCTGTAGTTTCACAGTGGTGGGAATGTAACACTTTTGATATAGGACTAAACTCTAAATGAGATTAGTGAATGAAAATCCCATGTAAATTCATATTTGCAGCATATGATACAGGAGTACAGAATAAAGTGCTGTTTCATTCATTTAACATAATTGTGTCCAGTTTTCCTTAGAGGCCAACAGCACAGACTTTTCTTTTCAGTTCTAGTTGGCACATGGGTGACCTTCAAAGTTGAAATACAGTTTCATTGAGATAATGTCCGTTGTTGTTTCAACGTTGACACAATGTTTTTTTTTTTTTCTTTTTTTTTTTAATCTTTTTATTGGAGAATCAAAGGTGTTACATTTTACAGGAAATGAGACAGTTCTCCAGTTTCATTTTATCTTAAACAACTACAACCTTATACAACCCCCCCCCCCCCCCAAAAAAAAACAAACAAAAAAACAAAAAAAAAAACAAAAAAAACAAACACTACTTAATGGCAACCCTACCCACCCCCCAAATTTTGACAACATTCTGGGAAAACAATCTTTTTCCATTTTGTTTGTTACACAGTACTTCGAAAAATTTTAGGGATCTACACATTGAAAACAAGCACACAGCTGCATGCCCACATTTCGCCCCAAATTGATTAACAGGTCTTTAAACTCACAGTTTCACAATTGTCAGTCAGGCTACTCAGTTCCCACCACATCAAGGTAATTGACCATTGATTTGAATAAACATATATAGAAAAAATAAAAATAAAAAAGGAAACAGAGAGAAGAAGTAGTAAATTGTAAAATATAAAGGAGTCTCATACTTCAGGCAATACTTTGAGATTCTCAAAATATGTCACAAATGGTTGCCATTTTAAGTAAAATTTCTGGACGGACCCTTTCAACGTGAATTTAACTTTTTCTAGTTTGAGAAAAAATAAAACATCACTTAACCATGCGGCTACCGCTGGTGGAGTAGCGGATGTCCAAACCAATAAGATTCTACGACGGGCAAGAAGTGATGTAAAAGCGATAATGTCCGATTGGTCTCGGGTTAAAGTTAAGGTCTCCTTTGGAATACCAAATATTGCAATCCAACGTTGACACAATGTTGATATAACGTTTAATGCTAAACTATTGACAAAGTAAAAAAACAAAAAACATAAATCAATGATACATTTTTTAAAATAAAAAATCTGTAGTTGAATCAATGTCATGTCTTCAAGAAATATATACCTTTTGAATTATTATTATTTCTAATTATTATTTTATTAGCTTTTTATTATTATTATTTGATTTGCATTCTATGATATTTTTTATCAAAACACCACTTCAAATATCTAAATATATGTTAAAGTATAATTATTATAATTATTAACAACAATAATAATAATAATGGATATAATTTCAACCTCAAGAGAAGTGCAGCAGAAACTTTTTGCCTTGTGTGATTTTGTTTGGACTTACAATTTTGTATTTTTGTATTTGCATTTTTATTCATACTTTGTCAAGAAAACACTATTTGAGCAGATAATCAAATAATACAGCCCACAAATAAAACTAAACAAACACAAACACTGCTAATGATAAGATATTTGTTTACATTTTATTTTTTAGATCAAGCACTGGAAGAAAATTTTTCGGGGAAAACAGGCCCCCAGCAGAGAGATAAATCCACCACTGTAATCAACTGCAGTAAGATGTTAGTCAATTTTAACCATTGCTTCTAAAGCTTTCATTGGGCAGGGCTCAACACTAAGGATTTTTTCTATCAGGCAAGTGACAGTTCCCCGTCAACTGACCCGGGCATCGTTCACACTGTCCCCGGGCCATCTGGCAGTCCTTATTGTCGAGCCCTGTATTGGGATTAGTATATTATGTAGTTAAAAGTATTATTCTCATCATCAAAAGTCATTTCCTCTACTAGTGATACTGTGAATATGAGTAACTTTTTATCCTTTTGTCTTTCTTCCTCAGAAGTGACACAAAGAAAGGAAAACATGTCAGCATCATCAGTCCTGTATTTAGTTCACTGGAGAACATCAAGGGAAAGACCCTCAGACGTGACATAACAGGATAAATGCGGCTGCAGGTAAAATTATTTGATGGTTTGTTTGATTTTGGTGTACCAATATTGGCTTTTTTTAAAAAGCTACAATTGTGTATTGTGACGTGTAGCCAATTATGGCGTCCCCATACTGGGAATTTGTGCTCTTCATTTCACCCATTCAAGTGCACACACACACAGTATACACGCACCCGGAGCAGTGGGCAGCCATTTTTGCTTTGGCGCCCGGGGAACTATTGGGGACAGGGCTTCAGACTGTGACCATATTCCTGCCGGTGCGACCATAATTTTGATATATGTCCCGCTGGCGCGACTAGTCTCAGCCACAGACGGACCACGAACCGTTTGCTGAACGTCTGATGCAAATGGCACACTTTTCTGAAAACACTTCAGGAGTTTCAAAGTCGCAATCTGATTGGTTGAATACTACAGGATTCAGACGTGTGTGTTGCGTTCTTTATCGTTCCGCCTGGAAACCGCCGTAATGTTAAAACCCCACGTGGAAGAAGAAAGCCGTTGTGTTTACAATTGTGACAATGAGCGCTTACCAGGATCAACTAGGGCTAAATGCTGGATTTTCAAAAGTATGTGAAGTTCGTGGCTCCATTGTTGCAGTAAACTAGCACAACATTCTTGAATGAATAATTTATTAGATGCATGCCGGCCTGCTATTGTAGGGACATCGACATTATATTGGCACACCCCTAAACATGATGCGGAACAAAACAAACTGTGATTGGTTGCATTACATGTCAGTCAAACGTCCTCTTGGGCGGTCCTTGGCCAAGAAAAGCTGTGATAGAGTCCAGATCTTCTGCTGTCAGTCTGAATGTCTGGCTACGCGAGACTATGGCCCGACCACAATGTTGCCCAGCATCAAATGGCAAACCAAATGAAAGCAGAACGAAACTGCAGTACTCATTTGTGCTTCACGGACCGTTTATTATTTCGGACCAAAAATAGACAGTGTAGCGCCGCGAGCTAGTTCCAGTCCACTTTTACCCCACAACAAACAACTCTATGATATCTTAATTATTAAATAAAAATGTTTTAAACATCTCAAACACACCTACATATAGAATGCTACATTAAACAATTTAGTAAGGAAAAAAAATGAATTAGAAGTGATCAAGGGCTTAGTACGTTCCAATTCAGCCTATTGCAAAGGTTCCGCCGTAGTGGGCACTCATGCAACGTAAGCAATGACGTACATCCGAGTGAACCGACGGCAGTTAGCGAGTGAAGGGCATGACAATTTTGGACTGGAACGCAGCCCTAGGCGATCGGCCAATCTCAATCACGCGACACCGTTACTACACAGCGTTGGGAGATCCAGTGAAGAAATCCATTGAATTCGCCAGAGAATTAATAACAACTGATGCGAGATCCAGTGAGAAACCTGCACAGTTCTCTGTTATAAACCATAGATATCAGATCAAACATCGCTGACGTGAAAACCAGGACAAACATTGTGCCATGAATTAACAAGTTATAGAAGGCTTTTAGTCCACAAATCAGCAACATTCACCATGGATTTAATTGAGTAACACTAACTGTAACTACGGTATTGTGACAGAAATAGTCAAACGCTTACAAGTATTACACATCTTTTTCCAGCACTTTAAAACTATAATATCATATTTAAATGTTATTTTTAATGTGATGACCAAAACATTTTTTGTTCATCCTTCAAAGATTGTCCCCTTTTATAAAACTAAAAGTTTAAAGATGTAGAGATTAAATTACCATTGTAACCAGTAGGTGGCTGCAGAGGATTCTTATTAGCTATTTTCACTCCCTAATTTACATTTTTTTATTTCTTTATTTTTTTCTATTCCTACCAAATACTTTCTGTAGAACTCAGTGGCTCCGGCGCTGCTGCACTCAAATGTTAGGCTGGAGCCCTGTGTATGAAGGTAATATGATGCCATAAAGAATCACATGCGCAGGGTAAGATTTGTGAAAGTGTACATAAGATTGCAAGCATAAATAATTTGCATGTGCAAGAGAAGATTTGTGAAGGTGTAAATTGGCTTTCAAGTGTAAGAAAAGAATATTTGCAGTTTACTGTTATTTGTAAGTGTAATGCATTTCACGAGTTCACACTTACATACAATTTGAGGGGGTAAAGTTTAATGCGTATTTGGCGTGCTGTCCGGGGCGAGGGCTCCGAGCTCGGAGTTCGGCCCGAACCCAGAGTACTCCCCCGTATGTAAATGTTTAGGACTAGAAGCGTGGAGAAGGGGTGGTGGAGGGATGCTGCAAAACTATCAAAGGATTGAGGTGAGACTGCTGAATATATATATATATATATATATGTGTCACAGGTCGGGATGGGCCAAGCCGGACTGCGCCCACCCCTGAACCAGGACCACCCTGAGGAGCGTGTCAGAGACGAGACGGAGACAGAATTTAAAGGAATAACAGTTCTTTTTTATTTAAGTTAAAAATGATTTGAATAACCTAAACTAAAATCTTCCTTTCTTCTTCTTCCCAGGAATCGAGGAAATGCAGTAGTCTCCGGGGCCCACTCCCACGCCGGTGCAAGATTCACAGTGGCCTGTGATGGACCGGTGGGTTTCCACAGGTGAGTATGCGGTCGGGGCTATTACTCTTCCCACACTGATGCAGGGTTCACAGGGACCTACGACGGACAGGTGAATTTCCACAGGTGAGTAGACGGTCGGGGCCTTTCCTCTTCCCGCACTGATGCAGGGTTCACAGGGACCTACGACGGACAGGTGAATTTCCACAGGTGAGTAGACGGTCGGGGCCTTTCCTCTTCCCGCACTGATGCAGGGTTCGCAGGGACCTACGACGGACCGGTGAATTTCCACAGGTGAGTAGACGGTCGGGGCCTTTCCTCTTCCCGCGCCGATGTAGGGTTCACAATGGTAGGCGATGGACCGGTGAGTTTCCACGAGTGAATAGATGGTCAGAGCTCTTACTCTTCTCACGCCTATGTAGGGTTCACAAGGGTATACGATGGACAGGTGAGTTTCCACAAGTGAGTAGATGGTGTTGAAGATTTTATTATTTAGAAAATAAGTAATTTAACTATTTTTGTACACTATTATCTCCTTCTGTGTGTCTTTTGAGTGACTTTGGATTGACTTTGGAAGCCTGAGAGCTGTGCTGCTGCAGCAGAAAATTCTATTTCAGTAATGTCACATGGTACAAAACTATTTCTCAAAATACCTATAGAATGTATTACCATCATGTATTACCATCTTTGGAGGAAGGAGAAGGTATATACGTTAGAGCTGATCATTGCTTGGTAGCGTCTTTCTGCAGAAGGGCGTTCAGACTTTGCTTGTGAAATAAAGTCTAATCTTTCTGGCATCTGAGATCTTTGAGAAGTCATTTCCTCGATTGCACCCCAACATTGGCACTACAACATTTGGCGTCCCTGGGTGGGCCCCTTAGGAGCTGGTGACGAACTGCGGCGGGCTGCGTTGGGACGAGCGGCACAAACTCTATTCTTGGCCAAGGTAAGCAGTTTTTGCTTAAGTTTGTGTGGTTCGCCCAGACATTTGTCCGTTACGGTGAGGCACTTAAAAAAAGCTTCTTTAAATTTAACGAACTAAAAAAGAATTTTTTGAATGAAAAACTCAGACTCCAGAAATTATGCATGAAGTGTGATTTCTAATAAGAAGGCCTTGAGGATATCAAATGATATGGTAAAAGCGCAGGGAGCTCCAATAGACTTTGCCAGTGCTTGGAGTAATTCTGTGTGAATTATTTGAAGTACTGGTACTGCATATTTAGCGCTGAGAGTTTTGACGTACGTACGTAAAAGTTTTGTGTTTGTTCATCAAGTGGGCCTTGAAGGATGATGAGCAAAAAGCATGCACACAGAGGGTTTGAATTTATTGATAAGGATATCAATTATTAGACTGTGGGTTCTTGTAAGTGGGCCTTGATGGATACAAGAATAGCATGAACACAGAAGAAGTTAGGTCTTATTTCACTCTGTTGTGTTGAGGAAGTGAATCACAGAGGTTTATGGAATAAGTTCAGTTATATGTACTTTGTCAAGTGGGCCTTGATGGATGACAAGCGTACTGATATAAGGATATCAGTTATTGATGTTTTATACCTGTAAGTGGGCATTGATTGATACAGGTGTAGTTTAGCTTATATAGATGGTTGATCTGCAGACATTTGTAAGAGGGCCTTGAAGGATACAAATGAGCATGATTGCAGATTAAGTCAATTTCCGGGTACCTTATTACTCTAATAAGAGTTTGCTCAGGGGAATTAAGATCATATATGACTCTTTTCTGTTGAGGGAGTGAAGAGGTATATGAATAAGATAGTATAAATAGAGGTTTTAAAAGTGTATTGTTTTTCACTGTTTTAAGTAAGGCTGACAGGGAGTGGAGTAAATATTTGTGTGTAAGTGGGCTTTGGATGCTTGTGGTTAAAAATAAGCTCTGTCTCTTGTGGAGCATGACCCCTTGCTGACCTCACAGACTGTGGTCTGGTGGTGAGGGAGTTGTTCACTCGAGGAGAGATAAAGGAATGAGTGTATGAGTCCCGGGGATGAACAGCAATAAGCCCTGAGGAACAAGAATGAAAGAATAAAAATTGTCCCCAATCAATAAAGGACTTTTGGGAATGAATGAATGTTGAATGACTGTGAATGTGAGAGAAATTAAGTTAGAAAATTAGCTTTGCAAAAATAGATTAATATAATAAAGTATATAAGATATCCAATTCAGTGGTGTTAAATAATTAGTTATTCTGTTTATGCAAAGTGTAATAGATGATAATAGATAAATACTATAGTCTAAATAAAAAGGTGGTGGTTTTCAATGATTGGTGATATTTGAATAAGAATTAAATAAATACAGAAAAATTTGTGTATGAGTAAACATTCAAATACAAGTTAAAGAAGGATAGAGGAAAAATAAATTAAACAGTATATTGAGTTCCTGTTGAGAGGAGAAAAGAAAAAAAAGATTTGGAACTTGGAATTTGTTTCTTAAAATAAATTGATTAAAGAAGAATTATGGCCTCTCCAGTGGAAATGCTGGGGTTAAAATACCCTTTGTGTAAGGAATTAATTGATAAAATGTCAATTAAATGGCAAAAGAGAACTCAAGATATGATGACAAAATGGCCAAAAGAAGGAACATTTGACGTAACATTATGCGAAGAAATGGAAACTTTGATAAAAAATCATAAGATAAAGAATAAAAGCCTAAAAAGAAAAAATAGAGAAGCTAAACGAGAAAAAGAACAGGCAGTGCTGGCATTGTTCAAACAAGAGGGAGAAGATTTATTGAAAAGCATAAAGCAAGCAAGGAAAATAATAAAAGAGACAGACCAAACCACCTTCAAAAGTAATACCAGAAGGTCAATTTCCAATACTTAAGGGAATAGTAGAAGTATTAGGAGAAATGAAAATGGAGGGACAAGTGGAATTAGAAAAAGAAAAAGGAACAAAACAATATGTAAGACAAAAAATGACTCAAGATAAAACATCTAAGCAAAGCTTGCCCTTAGATTGCTATAAACAGGCACGGACAGCATTAGAAAAAATAAAAACACAATATGAGGGAAAGCAAATAGAAAAGGAAGAGGAGGAGATTGATGCAGTAGCACAAATAGAGGATGAAATAGATAAAAGAATTAAAGAAACAGAACAATTAATAGATGATACAGATAAATTAGTCAAAAGCAGAAGTAGACTATTGGACAGTTTAAATGAAGGAAGTGAACAGGAGTTATCATTTGATGAGGAAAGGTGGACACAGGGAAGAGAAAAAGGAAGGCTTAGACCAATGGCAAAACAACTCCCAATTCTGATTAAGGGTACAGAGGGTCAATATGTGCCCTGGGCCTCACAGGACCTTGAGGGGTTAGTCACTCGCCTCCCAAACATTCATGAGGGGGCTGGAAAGTGGATCAGAGTGTTTGAAGAAGAAACAATGGGCAAATTGTTATCTGTGGGGGACATTAAAGCACTTCTGGCAAAAATTATAGGAGGATCAAAAATGGAAGAAATCCTCCAAGCGTCTGATTTAGACAGAGCTGTTGACTCTTATTACATGGATGGGACTGTTTTTGATGCATTCCGTCCAGCAGTATGGCAAGCGCTGCGTGACGAGTATCCAACCAGAATAGACCCTAAATCACTAAAGGGGGAACAACTGGGAGATACAGAAAGCCCAATTGAATATATACAGAGACAATTAAAAAGATGGAAGCAAGAGACTGAAGGGAATCCAGAAGGAGACCCATTAATGGCTACACTTTTCAGAAATGCTGTGGTAGATGCTATGCCGCAAACAGTAAAGAGCAAGCTGGAGGATGTGGTCGGTCTAAATTCCAAAACACACAAGGAGTTTTGTGATTGTGACTCATGCTGTAGAACAATACAGAAAAAATGAACTAAGATTAAAGATTCAAGAAAAAGAACTGCAAAGAAAACTGACTCAGTTACAGATTGAGCAGCTGACAAGCAATAATAAGAAAAAGATTCAAGCTACTGTAAAAAGAGAAGAGTCAGATCAAATGACAGTAATGGCTCCTATGGCTCCACAGACAGCTATGCAGCTGCCCCCGCCTGTAGCAATACCTCCAAATGTACAACAGATCCCTGCACCCACTGTCAATGTCTATGCTCCACAGCAGCAGCCAATGGGATGGAAAAGATATCCACCACAAGGGGGACAAAGAGGAAAAGGCAGGCCTGATAATATCCAAGTATGCTGGGGATGTGGAAATCCAGGACATAGAGACAATTGTCTCATCAATCCATGGTCACAGCCACCGAGGAGTGGAAGGGGGGGGAGATGGCAGCGCCCTTTTCGGGGTCCGAGTCAAGGCCCAGTAAACCCTTGGGGAGGTCCAAATCAGGGATATTAGGGGTGCCCAGAGAATCCTAAAGGGGATAATCAGCTGCCAATTTTGACAACTAATGCTGATCAAGAACTAATGTTAAAAATTAAAATAGAAGGTAAAACTACACCCATGCTAGTAGATACAGGAGCTGTTTATACATGTGTAAATTCAAATTATGCCTCACATCTCCCCTTGTCTGGAAAATTTGCAAAGACAATAGGATTCTCGGGACAAACGCAGCTAATTCCTATGACTGCTCCAGTTTGCTTACAAACTAAAAATAAAAGTGTGACACTACCTGTCCTCGTATCAAATCAGACTCCTGTTAATTTGTTAGGAAGAGATGCATTATGTAAATTAGGGCTACAAATTTGGTGTTCTCCAGAAGGAGTGTATATAGACCTACAGGGAATAAGAACTCAAATGATGATCTCTGAACCAAAAGCAAATGTATACTGGATAGGACAAATAGAAAACGAAGTGAGACAAATAATTAATACATGGGGAAAGTTCATTGAAGCACAGATTTTTGAAGCACAGTTTCCAAAATCAGAATTTCATTGTACTATGATATATGACCCAGAAAGAGACGAAAAAATAGAAAAAGCATGGCAAGAGAAAACTGAAAACCAAAAGATTGAACTAAACGTAAAAGACATTATAATTGGTAAACAGGGAGCAGCAATGAGTATAACAGAAAATGAATTTATAAAAAATCGGTTTAATGTACCAGATTCTGTACCACATGTGTCCTTGTATGCAGGAAAAAATTGGGAGACAAAAGATTTAGGGCCAATGATGAAAAAAGCAGAACAATGCCAGTGGGAGCCAACAATAAATCCGTCAATTTTTCATTCGGTTGACAAGAATTTCATTAAAATTTTGTATACAACAAAATTAATGGGGTCTCCTCAGGAGATTGTCATTAATCAAGAAATACAAAAACAAATGATAACAACCAACAAAGCGATAGAGACTATTGATGAGGAACTATTTAAGGAAGTTGAGCAACAAGTACCAACTGAGTTATGGTCTCAACATGACACCGATGTGGGATTGGTAAAGTCAGCTAGCCCAATAACAATACAACTCAAGCCAGGTGTACACCTGCCTCGTAAATCACAGTACCCTTTAAGGCCTGAAGCAGAAGCAGGCATTAAAGATACAATTGAAGGTTTGGTAAAAGCAGGAGTGCTAGTAGAAACAAATAGTTACTGTAACACTGTAACAAACAAATCAAAATGGCGCCTTGTACATGATTTGCGCGCAATTAATGAAATAACAGAAGATTGGCCAGCTGATGTTCCAAATCCACATACGCTGTTAACAAATGTACCTCCTGATGCAAAATATTTCACAGTAATTGATTTATGTAATGCCTTCTTTAGTATTCCCGTGGATGAAAACAGTAGATATTTATTCGCATTTTTATATGCCGGAAAAAAATATACTTACAAGAATGCCTCAGGGATTTAAACACTCTCCACATATTTTTAATCAAGTTCTTAAAGCTGATTTGGAAGACCTTGTGATAGACAGCACTTTGCTGCAATATGTAGATGATTTAATGATTTGTTCAGCAACACGAGAACAGTGTCATAAAGATTCTATAAAGGTACTTACAAAATTAGCCCAAGGAGGTCACAAAGCATCTAAAACCAAGCTACAATATTGTCAGCCACAGGTTGAATATTTGGGTAGGTTAATTTCATATGGAACAAAAGCGATAGCTCCAAATCAATTAGAAGGCATAAGTAAAGCACCATTGCCACAAACAGTAAAACAAATGATGACTTTTCTAGGAATGACTGGCTTCAGTGCAGATTGGATAGAAGATTATGCAATAAAAACAGCTCCATTGAGAGAAATCATGAAACAAGCAGGACTACAAAATTTAAATAATCAATTGAAATGGAATACAGATGCTATGATAGCATTTGAATCTATAAAAAAGGAATTACAAAGGGCACCTGTAATTGCAAATCCTGATTATACTAAATTTCATTTATATGTATCAAACAGGACTGATGGCTATGTCTCAGCTGTTCTGATGCAAGAGACTTGCAGTGGCAGGAAAAAACAGCCCATAGCTTATTATAGCACCAAACTGGACAATGTAGCTCAAGGCTACCCACCATGCTATCAACAAGGCCTTGCAGCAGTGTACTATGCATATGAAAAAGCATCTACAAAAATAGTTACTGGGTACCCCATAGTTAATGCACACCATAAGATTGTAGAATTAATCGAACAAGGAAAATTTGTGTTAACTCAAGCTCGTATTCTAGCATATTCATCATTACTTACGTATCCAGATGTTACCATTAAACGATGTGATACAGTGAATCCAGCAGAGTTAATTCCTTTGGACTATGAAGGGAAGCAACATGATTGTGTGGCCAATTCATTGGCATTCACCAGATTAAGACCAGATCTTGAATCTACACCAATAACTGAAGTAGAAGTAATTTACTTTGTAGATGGTTCTAGTTTTAAAGATTACCTGGGAAATCATACAGGATATTCAGTGGTAAGAAAAGACAAAGATGAATTTGTACCAGTAATATCCCAACATTGTGTACAGCCTTGTTCTGCTCAGTTAGCAGAATTAAAAGCTCTCACAACTGCATGTCAATTAGCAAAGGGACTGACAGCAAATATTTTTACAGACTCAGCATATGCTCATGGTGTATGTCATTTGTTTGGTGCAGTATGGAAACAAAGAGGTTTCAAAAAGAGTGATGGAACTCCAATCCAACATGCAGAACAAATAGGTCAATTAATTTCTGCTATGATGCTACCAAAACGATTGGCAATCAAATGCCAGGCTCATAAAAAAGGAAATGACTTTGTCATTAAAGGCAACAACGTAGCAGATTTAGAAGCTAAAAAAGCATCAGGATGTCAAGTAGCAATATTAAATCCAGTAGTTCTAATAGAACCACAACCTCAACTGGAAGATATTGTTCGAATTCAACAAGAAGCAGGCCCTTATGAACATTCAATGTGGCATCAGAGAGGGGCCAAAAAAGATGCACAAGATATTTGGCGTTCACATGAAGGACAAATTGTGGCACCAACTGCATTTTTAAATATTCTCATGGCAAATTCGCATGGTTTTGACCATTGCGCGAGAGGGGAAGTAATTAGGAAGATTAAACAGCAGGGATATTGGTCTCCATATTTGTATGCAATGGTGGACAATTTTCTGTCCACATGTGAAATTTGTGCCAAGAACAATGTTAGGAAAGGAACAGCGACACCAATAGGCCACATACCAGTACCAGAAGGACCATTCAGACACTTGGTAATGGATTATGTGGACATGATAAAGCGAGTACAAGGCAAAAGGTACATGCTTGTGATAATAGATCGATTTAGCAGATGGGTAGAGGCAGTACCATCAGTGGATGAGGGATCCGGAACAGTGATTAAATTTTTGACGAGAAGTAATCCCAAGATTTGGAATACCATCAGAAATAAGTTCTGATAATGGGTCAGCATTCATTCAAAAGACTGTAAAACAAGTTTTGCAGCAATTAAGAATAAAACAAAGATTAGGCTGTATTTATCATCCGCAGTCGCAAGGGATAGTTGAGAAAATTAATGGTACCCTCAAGACCAAACTCAATAAAATATGTGAAAGTACTAAACTTAATTGGGTTGATGCGTTACCAATTGCACTAATGAGCTACCGCATGCAAACTAATAGAATCACTCATCTAACACCGCATGAGATGCTTACGGGTCGACCCATGCCTGTGCCGTATTGCAGAGGTCCCTACAAAGGACCGCCGTTGGAACAATTGCAACTGGAATTAAGATCCTATATGAAAAAACTAACTGCAATACATAAAGCTATATATTTACAGGAATCGATAAAGCAGCCCAGTGAGGAGACAGAGACACATTGTCCGGTAGTTCCAGGTGATCTAGTGTATCTAAGGGTGTTCAGGAGAAAGTGGAACGAGCCCAGGAGAGAGGGTCCCTACAAAGTAGTGACAGCTACTCCGACAGCAGTCCAGGTGGAAGGAAAGACCACCTGGTATCATCTGAACCACTGCACAAGAGTTCCAAAACAAAGACAGGAAAGAGAAGAAAATACACGTGGAACGGAGAGACAGGACGAAAGCGTGCAGAATATTGAAAGCTCAGAACAACAAGTCGGTGAGCAAGGTAGAGAAAATCATCAGACTGAAAGAAATGAGTCCGATAATGCGTCTGATAATGATCCTCACATGCTTACTGTATCTGATACTGCAAGTTCAAGCTTTAAGCATCAGCACCCAAACCTCCTTTCAAGTTCAAACTATAGACAACACCACCCAGACTTCCCTACAATTGACTTCTCAGCCCTCAATAACTAGTGACAACTTAGCAATGACCTCAACAGAACAAGCAGTGACTGAAGAGCAAAAGCTATCAAAACAACGTAGAAATATTGAAGATGAAAACATTGAGGGAGGTAATGAAGGAGATATTTTATGGGAAACAGCGCAGAATAATGATTGGTATAAATGGGCAACGTTTACAGCAAGAGAAATAGGAATGAGCAATTGCTTAATGTGCTCTAAATCCCCCTTGAATAAGGTAATAGTAGTTCGAAATCCACATGACTACGTAAAATGTGCTGTGTTCAATAGTCACTTTTGTCATACAAACGACTATTTTAGACCTTACTGCTCAGCTGAATGTTTAGCTTTTTCAGGAAATTCTGAATTGCATGAACAATTTAATAGACCACATTGGGGAACCTGGTGTCAATATTGGGATGTAAATTCAAATATTAAAATAGAAAAAGGAAAAGTAGAAATCCCAAAATGGTACAGTATAGACTACACTCAAGAATATGAGTGCTTTAATAAGTCTACAGGAATTCATAATTTAGGAGAATTTGATGGAAAGTGTGATACAATATGGAACCTAGACAAAACAAATGCTTGGCATTCAAATATACCTGTAAGAGCCCCAGAACTTCAAGCACTAGGAACTAAAAAAGGGAAAAAGATAAATCCAGAGCAAGAATGTAAAAACCAAACTATAGCATTACCGTCAATAGAGCTATATGAAGATCAAACATTGGTAGTAGCAGATTTCTTTTGGGCT
This sequence comes from Leuciscus idus, assembly GCA_021554675.1. NCBI lineage: Eukaryota > Metazoa > Chordata > Actinopteri > Cypriniformes > Leuciscidae > Leuciscus > Leuciscus idus. The sequence continues at coordinate 3,226,006 of CM038640.1, read as the reverse complement.
TGTGGAAAAGGACGGCTTCTAGCATCCTTGCCGCTAAAATGGAAAGGAATATGTGCTAGGGTAAGATTAATTCAAGAAATTACTATTGCACAGTGGGAACCAGAACAAAATGTAAAGGAAAACAATAACAGAAGTAAGAGAGCTTATCAACCAGATCCTAATGTAAGTTTAGATTCAATAGGTCAACCTAGAGGTATCCCTAATGAATTTAAAGCTAGAGATGAAGTTAAATCAGGGTTTGAATCAATATTTATATGGATCACGCAAAACAAAAATGTTGAATGGATCAATTATATTTACTATAATCAGCAGAGATTTATTAATTACACTGATGATGCATTATCTGCATTAGGAGAACAACTACGTGAAACAAGTAAAATGACATGGCAAAATAGACAAGCCCTTAATTGGCTATTGGCAGACAAAGGAGGAGTATGCGTTATGTTTGGAGATCAGTGTTGTACTTTTATACCAAATAATACCGCTCCAGGAGGAAAATTGACTGAAGCTATGCTTAAGATAAAAGGATTAAGAGCAGAAGTTAAAGCAAATGCAGGAAGAGATAGCCAAATGTGGGACTGGTTTGATTTAAACTTTGGTGCAATAGGAGCATGGTTTGCAAAATTAGGAATGTTTTTAGGTGCTGCAATATTAATAGGAGGATTATTATTCTGTTGTGTACTTCCAATATTACGATCGCTTGTAGTTAAAACCACAGTTAAACAAATGGAGGTGCTAAAGTGTCAGGATTGCCCTGAAAAAACAAATTGGATCTTACAAGCATTGGACAATGAATCAAGTACCTCAAATGAGGACGAAGAAGATGATTGATGAGCCAGACCCTGGGTGTATGTGCTAGCCTAACCTCTGGCCCAAAAAGGGTGACCCTCTACGATGCGCAAAGTGTCTGGGTCGAAGAGAAAGTCTACACCTCAAGAAAAACTTTGGATAGTATAATGCATGATTTTATGTTTGATGTGTTCTACATAACTGTGACAACCACAGGCAAGGCTGAACAAAATACACGCTCACGCTTATAACAATGTTTGATGTTTGATTAGGGAGGATTCGAGTCTTTTACTTTCTCCATTGAAAAGAAAAGAAAGAAAACAACTGAAAGAAAGAAAATATATGGAGAAAGATGTTTGGCTCGATTGCTCCTCGGAGTGTGGTGGCATAATTTCAGTCATTGGAAATAAGAATGAGTGACTTAATTTAGTCACTAGGTAGTATAACTGAGGGGACTGGATTTTGAAACTACACTCTGGAAAAGGGAAATGATTGTGGGGCTTGAGTAAGCCCCAGAGAGGGGAATGTTGAAGATTTTATTATTTAGAAAATAAGTAATTTAACTGTATTTTTGTACACTATTATCTCCTTCTGTGTGTCTTTTGAGTGACTTTGGATTGACTTTGGAAGCCTGAGAGCTGTGCTGCTGCAGCAGAAAATTCTATTTCAGTAATGTCACATGGTACAAAACTATTTCTCAAAATACCTATAGAATGTATTACCATCATGTATTACCATCTTTGGAGGAAGGAGAAGGTATATACGTTAGAGCTGATCATTGCTTGGTAGCGTCTTTCTGCAGAAGGGCGTTCAGACTTTGCTTGTGAAATAAAGTCTAATCTTTCTGGCATCTGAGATCTTTGAGAAGTCATTTCCTCGATTGCACCCCAACATTGGCACTACAACAATGGTCAGGGCTCTTCCTCTTCTCACACCGGTGCAAGGTTCGCAGTGGCCTGTGAGGGACAGGTGAGTCTTCGCAGGTGGGTCGGTGGTCAAACGGGACGCGGTTGTCTCACCCCGACAGCCTGGACAAGCTTCCTCGGGGACGAATAGAATGGCGACTTCAAGCAGCGTGCACAGTTCTCACCTTCACTCTCTTGAGAGGTCCACTTTTCACTATGCGGGCAGACTGACAGGCGCACAGTGAACTCGGGTCAAACCGGTGGGCGGGGCTTTGGCGACGGATAGCAGAGTCAACACCGCGGGTAGAGTGTGCAATTCTCACGTGTGTTGCAGGAAGATGGACACTTCACACCAGACAGGTGGGCTCTGGAGCTGCAGCAGACTCGAAGTCAACTGGCGGAGCAGAGCTTCTTTAGGACAGACAGAATCAGCTTCAACAGCAGTATATAATTCTCACGTGTGTTGCCGGGAACAGATAACTTCACACCATGCAGATGGACCTGGGGGTGTGTTGCAGGGGACAGATAGCTTCACACCATGCAGATGGACTTGGGGTTGTAGCAGACTCAGTCGCAGGCGGGGCGGAGCTTCTCTAGAACAAACAGAATCAACTTCAACAGCAGTATACAGTGCTCACGTGTATTGCAGGGGACAGATAACTTCACACCATGCAGATGGACTTGGGGCTATAGCAGACTCAAAGTCACAGGCTGAGCGGAGCTTCTCTAGGACAGACAGAATCAACTTCAACAGCAGTATACAGTTCTCACGTGTGTTGCAGGGGACAGATAACTTCACACCATGCAGATGGACTTGGGGTTGTAGCAGACTCAAGGTCGCAGGCGGGGCGGAGCTTCTCTAGAACAAACAGAATCAACTTCAACAGCAGTATACAGTGCTCACGTGTATTGCAGGGGACAGATAACTTCACACCATGCAGATGGACTTGGGATTATAACAGACTCGAAGTGCCGGCTGGGCGGAGTTTCTCTAGAACAAACAGAATCAACTTCGACAGCAAGTTAGTTTGACTCACGGATGCTGTTCCTTCTAGTCCTCAGCAGATGGGGCCGATCGACATTATCAAGCTCCAGTTACTGACAGTAGACCAACATGGCACGGGGAGAGTGCACGGCAAAGAGAATAAATCTTCCACACACACACAGCACTTTCACTCCAAACATGCAACGTGAGGGGGAGAACCATCAATTTAAGCACTGCAATCCACTTCAAAAATACCCCTTTTCCACCAAGGTAGAGCTGGTGCTGGTTCGGAGCCAGAGCCTAGTTTCAAATCGGTTCTTTGTTTTTCCACCGCCAAAGCACCAGCTCCGAACCAGTAAAAGTGGTTCTTAAGTAGCACCAAATCATTGCAGGGTCTAGAACGGAGCCAAGAAAGAACCGCTTGCGTCAGAGGCTGGGGGCGGGGTTACCGTGGCCAACAAGACTGAAGAGAAACTTGTGACCGCCATTTTTAAATAGCAGCTAGTCGAGCTAATAGCAGCTCTATTATAATATCCGTCTATGTAAGTTACGGCGAGCTGCTCGAACGCGTTGGATTCGCCGTGTTTGGATGCCGATTTATTTTCGCAAACCCATGAGCATCCATAGTAACGCAACGTCTATTATTGTTGATGCCTTGTTCGAGATGCATCGGAGCAGCGTGGACCGATCAGAGCTGCGGGAGTGTTTGGAGATCATACGACTCCTTGTGCTTTTTGATCGCTTTCGCAGTGCTTTGATTTTATGTGCTGATCGTTCTGCGAGAAGCCGATGCATCTCGAACAAGTCTGGTGTGTTTGTGTTTGGCGCTGCCGCACTAGCGTTGCTGGGCAACATGATACGTATGCAGTGACGTAAGATATAGCTCTGTTGTGGCTCTCTGGCCGGTGGAAACGCAAACCGGTTCTTAGTAAGCTCGTCAGTCGAACCAACTCCGAACTGGCAATAGCTCTAGCTCTGAACCAGCACCCGGTTCTTGTTGGTGGAAAAGGGGTATAAGTGCAAATAGGGCCAGCACTCACCCAGAGGCCTCCGTGCCACAAGCAACGAGCTTCAATGTTGGAAAAAGGGTGTCTCGGGGCTTCCCTCCACAGACATAGACAGGATTCACATCACCGTTCCAACACGGGGGAGGAGGATAGGAGAACGCACATTAATCAGTGTATTTCACTCAGTGACGGTTAGATAGCACAATCAAAACACTCCAATCCACTTCAAATTCAGTGTCGAAACATGTAGGTAAGAGATCCAATGGTCGATTACTTATCTCTCTCCCTTCCAGGCGAACGGTGTATCTTCACAACTCTTTCACACTCCTCGAGTCCCATCCAACACACTTGCCCCTGCACACCACAATTCTTCTCTGCAACACTCAAATAAAACAACGTCTCACGGGGGAGAACCCACCCAACAGTCTCTCTTCACTAGCTTTTTATATCCTTCTCAATGCCCACATGGCTTCGTCATGGCTCTAGATTAATTCCCCACACCTGATGTCGATTTCCTCATCCCGGTTGGCAAGGCAACGGATACACATTTACACGGGGGGTGGAGTGTCCTTGTTATTATACCGGAGGGGACACAATTGCGGCGAACTTTAGTTCCGCCCTCTCATTTGTCACACCGTGACATATACCTCTTACCATTGATTGCTGAGTGCTCTCCACTCTGAACGTGCTCCTCCCGAACTTTGTTAAGTAAAACACAGTGGTGGACGAAGTACACATACCATGTACTTGAGTTAAAGTAAAGATACTCAAGGTAAAATATTACTCAAGTAAAAGTAGAAGTGCTGCCTTTAAACATTCACTTGAGTAAAAGTACAAAAGTATTTGCCTTCAAATGTACTTAAGTATCCAAGTACTATGATTTTTTTATTGCTATAATGTCCTATTATAATTTGTCACAAGACTCTTGCTTAACTCAGTCTACGTGAAGACTCTGTCACTCTTGGCACATCAATCTATTAATAAAATGACATTAATTAGTCTATATATATATATATATATATATATATATATTTGAATTGAATACATTTTCTGTGTGTTTAATTTTGGACGGAAGGGGACTGTTCCCATAAGGTATAATACATTACAGTATTTACTGTACATATTTTTCACAAGCGTATATGGTCATAATTATAAACATCCTAATGTTATGATACATTCACATAAACCTGAACAATGCCATTGAATATATATATATATACAAACTACATTATGGGAGCAGCCAATTTCCCTACAAAATTAAACACCAAAACGTATTAATGCAGTGTTTCTGCTACTCCTCAGAAAAAAAATGCTATTATATGCAAGTAATTTTAGTGTCAAGGTAACAAGCAATGTTCATTATGCGTCAGTATTTACCGATAATTGCTGCAATAATAGCTGCTGCTCTCTGCCCCGCTTAAAATTACTGGCAACACAAATTGTTTGGAACTATTGAGAGCTACACGAATCACGTGACCGCGCGGCGGCGAGATCACAGTAGGCTTGTTCGACTTGAAACGGCACACTGCACAGACCAATCGGTGAATGACATTAAAATACCGCAAGAGCGATTAGAGAGTAGACGGCTCTGTATGCTTTTCAATCGCTCTCGCGATTTCGCTCTATACTTTGATGTCATACAAGTCGAACAAGCCGTGTGTGTCGCAACCTCTTATATACTGTCTATGGTCGCAACTCTCATATTTAACGGCTCTGGTTCGCGCTTAGTAGATACCACCAAGGCAAGTTCAAAACAAAGCGTGCACGTTGTAGGCTACTGTGATAGGTGGCTCGTTTGACCAGTTAAGTTTTTATCCACTCATAAATAAAAAGGAACGACTGATTTTGAAAATGTAGTAGAGTAAAAAGTAAAATATTTGACTTTGAAATGTAGTGGAGTTAAAGTAAAAGTCTTCCCAAATTTAAATACTTCAGTAAAGTACAGATACGCAAAAAAGCTACTTAAGTACAGTAACGAATTACATTTACTTCGTTACTGTCCACCACTGGTAAAACATAATATATTGTGAAACTGCAGCTTCATGCTTACACAAAATAAATATGATCTGTATTCTTCTGACTTCCATTTTTCCGCGCTTACACTTTTGGCACGTTTTTTTTTGCACAAATACGGCCAAAAGCACTGTAAGCCTGTGAACAGCAATTTGCAACCGAAAACAACAGTCAGGAACTGCAAAACAGATTGATCGCGTAAAATCAACCTTTGTGTAAAAAAATAAACTGTTGCAATTGACTTCTTGTGTACAAAAAAGTTCCCGAAATAACCCGATTTCTACAGTTGCGTCTTACTTACAGTTTTGGCATGATTCTCTCACTTGAGTTTTGCAAGTGCGAAGAGGAGGGCGGGTCCACCTTCTTCATGTAGCCAATCAAATGAGCTACTCGCTGACTCTCGTTTTACATTTACATTCACATTTAGTCATTCAGCAGACGCCTTTGTCCAAAGCGACTTACAAATGAGGACTAAAGCAAGCGAGTCATCGTGAAGAGGCAAAAACAACGCAAGAAGTGCTCAAAATACAAAGTTCAGGCATTGCTCAGAGTAGCATAAGCTAGACAAGGGAGGTTTAAAGGAAAAGAAAAGATTTTTTTTTAGTTAATTTTAATGAGGTAAAATTAAGTATATGAGGTAAAATTAATGAGGTTAAGTGCTCATGGAAGAGATGAGTTTTCAGTTGTCTTTTGAATGTTGTCAGGGATTCTGCATTCCGGAGGAGATCATTCCACCAGCATGAGCTGAGCCTGTGGTAGATCTGTCAGCAAGCGTCAATGCCTTGGACTTGATGCGAGCAGCGAGTGGTAGCCAGTGCCCAGTGCAGAGAGATGAACAGAGGAGTGACGTGGGCCCTTTTGGGCTCGTTGAAGACAAGACGAGCTGCAGCATTCTGAATCACTTGTAGAGGTTTAGTTGCACATGATGGAAGTCCAGCCAGAAGAGCATTGCAGTAATCAAGCCTAGAAATGACCAGGGCCCGGACGAGAAGTTATGTAGCATGCTCAGTTAGGAAAGGCCTGATCTTCCTGATGTTGTGCAGTGCAAACCTGCATGATCGAGCTGTTTTTGTAATTTGGTCTGCGAAGGTCAGCTGGTCATCAAATATTACCCCAAGATTTCTGACCGACCTTGATGGGGTGATTGATGATGAATCTAGCTGGATAGTGAAGTCGTGCTGTAGAGATGGATTGGCAGGGAGGACGAGAAGCTCAGTCTTTGCCAGGTTGAGCTGCAGGTGATGTTCCTTCATCCATGCCGAGATGTCCGCCAGACAGCTTGAGATTCGTGCAGCTACTGTGGGATCATCTGGTTGAAATGAGAGGAAGACCCAGCTAACAATTTATGGTTCCCAGAACGTTCTGGGAACGTTAGTTTTTGGTTGTGGGAACGTTCCCTTAAGGTTAGGTTTTGGTTAGGTTTTGGTTCCCATGGAAAGTTTTCTCAACGTTCAGGGAACGTTAGTTTTTAGTTACATTGCAACCTTTAGGCAACCTTTAGGGAACGTTCCCCTAACGCTCTTTTTTACATTCCCCTAACCTTTAAAAAACTTTAACAACAATGGTACCAATTTTATTATTACTTTAAACTGTCTGTGCATGAGCAGGAATTAATTATTATATATCAGCAGGAATGAATGAATGAACAGGCAAACTTGATGGGATTTAAAACTTTAATATACAATATAAAATTATACAATATAAAATATAACAAAATACATAAAAAATAATAATACAAGAATCAGAATCAGTTTTATACAGTTTTAGTATACAACTATACAAATAAGACATAATATCAATACAAGTACAAATGGAGTGGGATGAAGAGTGCAAAGTAATAGTGCAAATGTAGTGTGCAAGATGCATATTGGAATGATAAAGTATGTAATGTGTAGGTGAATGGCCAAAGTGGCAAAAATACAATTGCTTTAATAAAAAAATAAGTACAAAATAAAAATAAAAATAGAGCTCCATGGTTTTGAAGGCTCAGTCCTTCTCAGCTGGTCTAAAAAGAAAGAAACAAAAGTTTGATATGTCATACTAAGAATGAACACGTTGACAAAAGCAAGACAAATTGCCTTACTAACAACCCTGTTTTTTATTATGAAAATATTGATCGTTTTCCCATTCCTTTTATTATTATGAACATCACATAGAAGAATTTCAATTTACCATCTGTGTGGGGCAAGTCCTCCACGTCTGCTGCAGTCAGCGCGGGGAAGTTTTTCTGGGAGGCCGCTAGAGTAGAAGTCAAAATGAAGCAAAGTTACAAGTCAAACTAAAACCTCCAAAACTCAACAATCGTGAAGTTCTTCATCTGTTAAGAGATAACAGCATTATTGGCATGGCAAATAGAGCAACATAGATTGCATTAAGATTAATTGCAAGTGTACACAGCAAATACACACAATGAAAAAAAAAAAGAATTAATTTTTTATTTTATTTAAGTCAACAGTAATATATTATAAGAAAAACAGAATAATTATAGATATTCAGTATGAAACATATAGACACACAGCAAAATCCCCAGTGTTAAATTAACACTCCTCAGTGTACATATGTGTCCACACTACAGGGTGTTAAAAGTAACACTGAAGCATTTTGGAAAACATTTTGGTCATATCAATGGGATGTTGCAGAAACGGGGAAACTGTAAGCCCCTCTGTTTCCTTAGCAGCCATCTCTCTTCTGAACATCTCATTGGTTCGCAGGGTGTTTTGAACCTCAGGGTATGTTACACAGCCATCCACCCATTGCCCTTTCTGTGTACATTTGTCACATCCATTGTATCCAGTGCACAGTTTGATTGCTTTGACCATTGCCTTGGCTGGAGCATCACATACAACACAACGCATCAAAACCTTCTTTCCTTGAATTCCATTTACAAGCAGATCCTGCACTTCTGCAACATGCAGGACTGAAATCATGCAGGACTGTTAAGAAAATGTTGGTCAGTGGCTCCTCAATCATAATTCGGTTGTTAAGTCGTGACGTAACCAATACTCTTTCCGGGTCCAAAGTCCAGGTCCTCTCTACCTACCTACCGCTTTCGCTGGTGTTTTGGTTATTATTGAGTGTTTTTACAATGCCGCAGTGCTGTGTCTCGTGTCCCGAGCTAACTCACTTCAACCTCGTAAATCTTCTTTTTCATTGAGGACTCTACCCTTAATTATGCCACCTGAGTGATGAGCTACACTAACCACTCTGTTGGTGTTAAAGGAATTTAAACCCTTTTTGACCGCCAAGGGTGCCTCACTAAGAAGGACGTGATCGTAAATAAATTTACAGGTTCCACCGTTGTTATTTCTGGACCGCTTGGGACCCAAAACGTCACGCGTGACGTCAGACTTAACAATCGGATAGCCTGACTTGTGAGTTCACATGCTGGCACCAGCTTCACAAAACAGTCTCTCTTTTTCGCCCTGAAGCACCCGGTGATTCTTGAATCACAAGGATCTGTGAACAGAGGCTCCAGCTTCTCAAACACATTGCACAAAACCATGTCCTTCCTCTCCTCAATGACCTCACAGCATTTGTCACCTTCCAAGATGTATGCATTGTTTGGTCTTGAGATTTTCCTTCTTTGTGCTGGAACGGTGCGGCTCTGACACTGTTTAATCTCCGAGAGCCTTTTGGCCACTAGAATTAGTGGTCTTCTTCCCGATCGGACCAGACGTTTCAGTTGTCCTAAGTAGTTCTCAAACCGAAAGGCACTGCATGCATCCAGGCATCCAAAAGTTTCTGCTTCATCTGTTAAATGGAGCATGGCATGAACATTATACACCATGAAGTGCCTGCCATACAGCTCTGCTGTCTTCCAGTCCTGCCAGATTGGGTGAAACAAAAATATTCAGTGCCACGCTGAAAGCCATGAAATGCTTATACAGCGGGCTTGACAGAATGTCCTTGAGCACCATTTTTCCTGTGTACAGGGCAAACTGACGCAGCTCTGTAGCCTTCCATCGGTCCACTTCTTCCAAGTTCCGTGGCTTCCTGGGAGGGGGTCTCACTATTTTTCTTGAGTTTTATCATCATTCCTCCCTTTGAACTTCTTTTTCTCTTTTTGCTTCCCTCGGTTTGCTCTTACCCTGTGTTTTTTTTATATCAATGATTCTATTTCTCTGCACATATCCACATCAAGTGTTCCCTCTGCTGGCCATTTTGTGTTTTAACTTTTTGTCCTTTTTTCACTTTTTAGAAAATGTTTATTATCACAGTGTGTTTTATGTTTTTAATATACTTCTCTTTTTCTTTTCGTTCGAATCACCCGTTAATGCTCTTTACATTTTTTCTTTTTCCTTTCCCCCCCTGTCAATTCAGTGTGAATTAATTGCTGTTGGTTTGCTATTATCTTCTTAGTTGCTGTTCGGTTATTATTTTTCCTTTTCTTTCTCCAGACTGTGACTTTTCATCCTCTCAGTTTGTCCAAGCCCAATTCCACTTCTCATAATTGTTATTATCAATTCACTTGTTTGAAAGTATCAACTGGTGTTATTTTCCCCCTCGCTGACCTGTGAATTCACATCTTTCTTCTTCACCTCACTACTCGTGTAGGGGTGAATTGCCCTAATGTGGGAAATTTTTTGCACTTTAGACTTTTGTGACATATTGCGATGTGTAACCAAAACATTAAATCCACACCCAATACCATTTTAAAAAACCCAGGATGTGTCCTAATCAAATCAAAAGAGAAAATTCAGATAACCCATTCATAAGAGAAATTATAGACATATTAGTGCTCTTATTGCAAATCGTCTGAGACAATCTGCAGCTTCCTAATGTGGGACAGTTGTGTCCCCAATGTGGGACACTGAAAAATCTATGATAAAATACCACAAATCACATTGATACATGTAGAATAGTAAAGTCTTATTTTGTTTTAGATTCACTGGAGAGTAGATTTAGGGACATTCCATGCCCTGGCTAACAGTCTCAGCTGAGGGACCCCACCATCCTCAACAATCTGCCTATACTCCTCTATGGCTCCTTTCATCCTGTCCTGCCTCCACTGATTAAGTTTCTTTCTCTTATCCTTTCCCTGTTTCTAATGTTAACAGTATTCTAATATTGCATTACAAGACTAAAACCATGTAAATAACCATGTTTGTCCCACAAACCATGGCCCACCACACATTTTTGACTCATTGAAGTACTGTCCCACATTAGGCCGACCATGCTGTCCTGGATTTGGAAACCACATTTCCTAGTGTGGGACACTAGGAAATTTGATAAAAATATTAAATGTATAGTTTATACACACAAAGTAACACTATTTTTTGATGGACAAACATTTCATAAGCATATTAGGCTAAAAAGTAGCAGGATTGCTTTGTTCAAAATGTATTTAACTCCTTAATATCAAATTTGTTAAAACTCTTCGGATGGTCTTCACACAAGGTGCCTCCTGTTTGATGATTGCTCCACCCTCAAATATGATTGGACATTTGATAGGTCATGTGATTTTGATCACATGACACCACAGCTTTGTCTAACCCATAGTTTCACTGTCATTCATGTATTTATGGGGGACCTACAAACACTAGACCTTAGGTGTCCCACATTAGGCAGTGTCCCACATTAGGGCAATTCACCCCATGGAAAATGACAATCTTTGGATTGCACAGAATTGTTACTCTTCCTACTCCCTCTATCCTGTATCAAATTCCGTTCCTTTGTACTACCAATAGGTCAACTGATATATATATTTTTTTACTTCTAGCCTTCTAATGATCTGACATTTATATACTGTCTCTTTTCACCATTGCTCACCAGTCCACAAGCGGCCTCTCTTATTCTTCTTCATTCAAATTTGGGAATGAGGTCAATTGTTCTAGAAACATGTTTTACTCGTTCCGTTAATTTCTTTACACTTTCTGTAATATCTATATATTCTGCTTCTCTTCAGAGGTGCATTGCTTCATGTCCTATAGCGAATTCTCTTCTGTTTCAAATCTTCTTTTAGCAAAGAAATCTCTTTTCAGCATCCATGCATGTTTTCACAACTTCTATCAAAGACAGGTTTTAAGTGGTGACTATAAGGAGCAATAAATTGTGACTGGGAACTTCTCTCTGCTTCACTCTCACATTCTCTAGCAGCCAGGGATGTAGTGGAGGCTAAACGCACGTAAACGCCGTTTACGCACCTCCCAAAATTTGGAAATAGCGTTTTCCCACCTCCAAAGTGCGCTTATTCACCTCTACATTGCGTTTATCCACCTCTAAATTTCACGTTATTTGAGCGGACTTTGCTTTTCCAGTGCGTGATCGCCGATCGGCACATGATTCGAGCATTTGGGCCGTTAACTACAGAGCAGAGCGCGCAGCGCGCAAACACGGAGCAGAGAGCGCAACGCGCCGACACACACACACACGGAACAAAGAGAACGGCGCACACACGTAGCAGAAAACACACGCTCGTAAAGTTACTAAACAAGCTGCGCGAGAATGAAACTTGATCGCAGCTGCAACAGGAAATCATTTCAACAGGATTTTTTTTTTATTCATTACAGGCAGCTGGTTTAATGTAGGGAGCATGTCGAAACCCAACTGTACAAGAGATTCAGAGGGAATCAAGCCTGCACCAGGTTAAAGACTTTTCCCTCTACAGGGAAACACTGATCCACATTTTTCTGATAGACCAAACAACTAATCAATTAATCAAGGAAATATTCAACAGATTAATCAACTATGAAAATTGTCACAGGTCGGGGTGGGCCAAGCCAGACTGCACCCACCCCTGGGGACCGGGCACCGCCTCGAGGAGCGTGTCAAGGAACCAGACAAACAGAGGATAAAGGAATAACAATTTCTTTATTAAGTTAAAATCAGGTAAATTTGAAAAGTCCTAATTAAAATCTCTTCTTTCGCCAGAAGCAATTCGATGGGCCCCCTGGACCGGAGCGGGATGGACGTTCGTGGACACCCTGCGGCTCGTCGGAGAGGAATCAGAGGAGGACGCACACCACTCAGGTAAGCCACTGGATAAGTACTCTTTACAAGGCTCTCAAGGAAGTCTTGGCTACACGGACCCCATTCGGACTGGAACCAGGTAGGTATTCGCAGTGAGGATGGAACGAATGCCGGAGGCTGCCCAGAGGTAAGTATCCAGAGGACGGGGGTCCTCAACTCAGACGGGTCACAGGGACGCAGGTGGCGAGCGGGCCGGGCCAGGAGGGGACCCTGAACAGCAGAACAACACTTTACTCGAGACACATGCCGTAGTTACTCTTTCCTTCTGAACAATAGCAACACGGGCGTGGAGGACCACCCGGCAAGAGGACACTTCACTTTGGCTGTGCCCTGCAACGATACAACAGGGTTCAATGGTTCAACAAGATGCGACACTCGACAATGATACCTTCTCTCCTTCTGTACAGGGCGGAGGCTTCCAGTGGGGACAGGTGGGGACCACCAGACAGAGAGGACACTTCGAGGGAGACACTCCACTTGACTGTACACTGTAACCAGGTAACAGGATTCAACTTTCCAACAGCATATGGAACGTTTCAATTGCAATACTTTCTCTCTTTCTGAACAGAACAAGCCTTCAATGGGGCAGGTGGAGACCACCAGACGAAGAGGACACTTGAGCGGAACACTCCACTTCAGCTGTGCACTGTAACCAGGTAGCAGGGTTTAACTGTTCAACAGCGTATCAAACGTTCATCCAAATACCTTTTCCTTTTCCGAACAGGACAGCGACTTTCAATGGGGCATGTGGAGACCACCAGACGAAGAGGACACTTGAGCGGGACACTCCACTTCGGCTGTGCACTGTATCGATGCAACAGGATTTGACCATTCAACAGTAAGACATTCAGCTGCAATACCTTCTCTCGTTCCAACCAGGCAGCGGCTTTTGATAGGGACGTGTGGAGACCACCAGACGGGAAGGATGCTTTAAGCAAGACGCTCCAGTTCAGCTGTACGCTGCAACAATGTAACAGGAATTAATAGATCGGCAGCATTAACAGAGCGGGGCTGTCTCGAATAGTAAGTTGGGCGCTTGATGTGACAAACCCTGTTCAGAAACAGCGGGTGAAAGACTATAGAGGAGAGTGCACAGCAGACTATTAATACTTCTCCACACGATAAACTTCACTCCATAACACAAACCATGTGAATCGTCACTTCAGGCACTGCATTCCACTCGCACACCGTGCATTCGGGCCAGCACTCACCCACCGGTCTTTCTCCCACCAGATCGACTCCCGTCTCTCACACGGGCTCCACTTCTCTTAGAGACAGTCAAACGGATGTAGTAATCGTCACATTCAGTGCAGGAAGAACAAAGGTTGGAGACAGATCATTAATTCACTCGGTGTAATACTTCACTCGTGCCACACGCTTTCCAGACTCTCCACACCACTTCAGTGTCAGTGCATATAGACAACGGATCAAATACTCATCACTTTGCGTCTTTCCCACTGTCGACGATAATCCCTTAGGTTTCCGCTGACAAATACTTCACTTTCTTCTTTCCACTTCTCAACTTCGATCTTCACCCGCTTCACAGCCCAGCCTCAATACAAACAGCCCGCCGACAAACCACAGTATCTCACGGGAGGAAACCCAACCTCTCACGGGGGAGAAAGAACCACACTGACCGTCTGTTTCCTCTCTCTTTTTAAAGCCCCATCTTAATGCGCGTTCCTCTCACAACACTCTCTGTCATTCTCCTCACCTGCTGTCAATCAGGCAATTGGCCTCGCTGCCATGGCAACAGATTTCGCGGTGTGATGAGACAACCATCCACAAGAGGTCTCCAAATAATACTGCCTTCACGAGGATTTTACTCTCTCCCTTTCTCTGACTTTTGTCACCCCGTGACAAAATAATCCCAAATCCCTAATCATTATGCACAAGTGCATTGCATTGAAAGCCCTGGATATAAGCCTCCCTCTCAATCTCTCTTAAATATTTTTGTTCTCTCTGTTTTGTCATTTAGTAAACTTTATAGATTTCAACCATATTATTCCTTTTTGAGTCTCTTTAACAAGAACTTAGATTAATGTATGAATTGAATAGTGATTGTGTGACCTATGATGAGGGAACAACCAGTGATACCCTTGGTAGTACCATCAAATGATAGCCTATAGCGATGTCATCAGGATACACATACACCGGTAGGCAGTGGCCCACCTTACCGGGTGATCCGGGTGAGTTGTGGTCCACCAGAATTTATAGTTTACCCACCTCTTTTTTTACCACTACACCTCTGCTAGCAGCGGACACCTTTTTTCCACTCTTACTCTTGCAGCCCCGCCTCACTTTTAAGGAAGAGGAGCGTGGTATCCCCAACCTTTTTTTCTCACTGATACTCTCACATTTGCTCTTGCTATAGGGGTGAGAAATGCATCAAGCAGTCAATGCTTTTATTTGATCAAGGGTTGCATTTCTTTTAACTGTATATCAACAGTGACAATTTGGAAGATGTCCAAATAATCTGCAAAGCCAATTCTTCTGAAAGTTTTTGGTTTTTGGGAGAAGTTTTCTAGTTCTTTTCACTGAACAGGGTTCATATGATCATTCACAACTTGTTTGTTTTCTTTTTTTGCTTCTATTAATGACTTTTCTCTCTTCTCCCCTTCATCTCCGTCTGGCAAAACATTCTCTCTCAAAGTCTATAAAATCTCAGTTAGGAGCAACGCAGAGAAGAGGCTCCCATTCACACATTCACTCACTCTTGCTTGCAAGCACCTTTATTTCTCTCTGTCACACACACTTACTGCTGTCATAGACACACAGACACATGCACACCACTCACACAGCATTACACACACTGCTACTTTCAACAGCAACACAGACACAAAAATGCAGACATTTATCTTATAACATCAATATATACACTACCTACAATGCACAGTTTGATACATACCACTCACACTTATAACAACAACATATAACATGTACTATATAACTTATACAAACAATAACCAGACACAACACAGCCCAGGTCAATAGACTAACACATTAACTGTTCCAACACCATTCAGTCCTCTCCCGTGGAGCTATTTCGAGAACAGCGGAGACGATCAAAATCTCCCCAGATTCCTCCAAGAGATCTCCCCAGATCTCCCCCAAACATCCCGCAGTGTATTATCGCTGATGTCAAACCATCAGCGGTCCCCAGCCAGCACACAGCCCCTGCCGGTTACTTCATCAACGCTGGTGTCACCACAAGAGGGCGGTATCCACAGGATTTTGCACGTGCCCTATGCACATAAACTGTACAGCTCTATTCTCTGCAAAACTTAATTCTTAATATAGGCTTAAACTCTGAATTTATGGACTGTTTGTTACTTTAGTTCCTTTCAAGTGCATGACTTGGTGCACAATATGTAAAGTTGTTAACTTCTCTTTTAAACTTTAAAAGAGACAAATGTAGCTAAGGAGAAAATGTGTGACGTTGTTGAGGTGTCTTCTGAAACTTTAAAGGAGACCATTGTGAGAATGTTAGAATTTTTTTTTGTCTCAGGAGACAAGTGCTAGAAGCAGGAGACTCAAGCTAAAGTCTCCATTTGATGTTAATGTAACCTTATTTATGTCAAGCAGAAAATGTGGTGTGAAAGACCACTTTTTTTGCTTCCCTCTGGGTTGCTTCAATCTCATTCCATTTCAGTCAAACACAATACATGCATTGTCATATTTGAAGTTTTTTGTTCGACAATGATTTATAATTTTTCTCGATTGCTAACACACAGTTCATGAAACTTTTCACAATTTTCTCTCAACTATAAACACAATCTCAAAACTACACACCAGCTTGTTCAAACCTCAAACTTCCACTTCCAATTCAAATATTTCAGTAAAAAAAATATTATCTTTTGTCAGAATCAAACTTTGGCATCAGATGACACACAAAACACAACAAATACTGCGTAGAGAACACCAGTGAGATCAATTCATAACACTGTTATGAAAACCTTCTTTTGGCAATCAGGAATCATTTTACAGCTCAATGTCTATTACAGTAAACAACATAAATAGATACAGAGTAATTCAACAGTAAGCTTTGCGAAAAGTTTATTTTCATTACACTTCTGTAAAGATCTTGCAGTAGATGAAAAGCACTACAAAAGAAAAGTTTGAATACCAAAGAATTGAATATGAACTTGGTATGCAATACAATACAGTTCACTTTTAATTATAGTACAGTAATATATTAATAAATTCAGCATCCTCGGCCAAATTACATTACAGTATTGGTGACCATATTTGCCATACTACAGTGGCCTATAACAGTTTCTTAGTCTTCTGAGAAGACTTTCTCTCCCTCCCCCAGGCAGTCGTCTCACAGTTCTGCAAAAATACCACATCCACTTGGCTACAAATCAGTTTGACATTTATGAGTTTGAGGGTGTACAACATGTGCTACAGTATACTACCACAGTGCTACTGTGTACTGTAATGTATGTGCAAGTAATTTAAAACCCTGTAGATGAGCCTGTAGGCCAACTTTCCTCATGGTCATTCACGATACCTCTGATATTATAACAGTTGGGTAAATTACTTGTATTACTAACTACAAGTGACATTTTCAACAGTGTAATTAATGTAATAATGACTATCTTTAGAAAGTATTGGTCTACTTATTACTAAATCCCATATCAACCTCAACCACTTGAATGCTTTTAATGCTTTCAAATAAACAATTGCATGAATTATTCTTGAATTGACCAAAGTGTGTAGAGGGAGAAGGTTACATTAAAAATATACCTTTTAAAATTTGTATGTTAAATATACAGAATTGTTCTATAGTCTAATGCAATTACATCAGATTTTACTTTAAATTACAGAAGAATTAAGAGTAATCCCTTTAATTAAATTACAGTATTTAGATTACTTGGTAATTACAGTTTTTCTCGATTGCTTAAACACATTTGCCCACTCTGACATCACATTTTCAAAATAGTTAACACACAGGATAAAACTGAAGCTCAATGGCCAAAATGACTCATTTTGTTAGCAAAATGCTCTAACACTCACAAAACATTAAAAACATGCAACATAAGCAAATATTTCCATCAAACACCACAACTTGTGGTCAAATTAATTTATTCTTTCAATCAATCATTACACAATGGACAACAAAATACAGCCATCAATATGAAATATGATACTTTACAAACTCAAATGCACTGCAAAAAAAATTATTCGTTGAATTTAATAAAAAAAAATTATGGTAAGTGGTTGCACACAATAACCTTCTTTTATAATTTTAGGCTTATATCCCAAGCACACAGGATATACAAAAAGCGAGAAGCTGTTCATTGATATATGTTTATTAAAAGCTAAAATGTTGATTGCACTGCACTGGAAAACCATAAGAAGACCAAGTATTGGACAGTGGGTTAAGCAGATGTTGGCTACTCTTCCATTGGAATGCATCACTTACTTGCTAAAAGGAAAAAAGGACTTGTTTGAAAGTATTTGGAGACCTTTCATGCTTTTTGCAGAAGGCACAGACTTAACAGAAGATCAAGAGGACGACGCTCATGAATAATTTTACAGTCAGTGATCTGACACAAGTTAACAGAGACCAACCATCTCCCAACGAGCAAAGGACATTATGGATATAACATTTTATACATGGTAAAATTGTATTTTGTGTCTGAGAGGGGGTTCTGTTGTATGTCATTTCAAATTCTAAAAAGACAAATAAACATTGTTGAAAAAAAAAGAAGGTACATTTAAACAAATGCATTGTTGAACTAAAATTGAATAAGTTCAACTTAATACATTTGTTTAAATGTAGCTAAAATCAATTGTGTGCAACCACTTACCATAACATTTTTTATTCAATTCAATGAATCATTTTTTTCAGTGTGGATACTGGAAAAAAAAAGCTACCAAAGGAAACTTATGGGTGGAAATACCTTTAAAAAAAAAAGAAGATCTATATATATATATATTTTATCTTTCACAATTAGTCCATTCATTCTTGACGATTATGCCACAGGTTCTCATCAACATCGCATTGAATGTTTTCCCTTGCAATGCACCGAGGGAAATACCTCCTTGCATGGCCTATCCATCCCTGGCAGTCCTCTGCACCTATTGCCAGGCAACCAGCATTCATTGCCTCCAGGAGGGGCATCTGCTCATATGGCCGGTGATCATACACCTTCCACCTCCAAGCAGAGAAGAACTCCTCGATTGGGTTCAGAAAAGGCGAGTATGCAGGGAGGAATTGCATCATAATACGAGGCTGTGCTGCAAACCATTCGTTCACAAGGTGAGTGGTGGAAAGCCACATTGTCCCAAATTATGACATACAGAGTCATGCCAGGCCTCAACAGCCCTCTCTCTTCGGGTGGAATCAGTATTTGTTTCAATGCATCAAGAAATGTGATGAGGCGTTCTGTATTGTATGGGCCAATAGTTGGTATGTGGCAAAGGACCCCATCATTGGAGATGGCAGCACACATGGTGATATTGGCACCCCTCTGACCTGGCACTGTGACAGTGGCCCTCTGCCCAGTGATGTTCCTCCCGCGTCTCCTCACTTTACAGAGGTTGAAGCCGGCTTCATCCACAAAAATGAATTTGTGTGATGTGCCCCTTCAGCTTCAAGCTCCATTATTCTCTAAGAAAAAGAGCAAATTCATAAAGCAAATTATTCCAGTCGCATGTAACTATGGTAAACAAGGTATTACAATAAAAAATCTGTACCTGCACATACTGGAATCGTGCCTCCTCAGTGGTGGACGAAGTACACATACCATGTACTTGAGTTAAAGTAAAGATACTCAAGGTAAAATATTACTCAAGTAAAAGTAGAAGTGCTGCCTTTAAACATTCACTTGAGTAAAAGTACAAAAGTATTTGCCTTCAAATGTACTTAAGTATCCAAGTACTATGATTTTTTTATTGCTATAATGTCCTATTATAATTTTTGTCACAAGACTCTTGCTTAACTCAGTCTACGTGAAGACTCTGTCACTCTTGGCACATCAATCTATTAATAAAATGACATTAATTAGTCTATATATATATATATATATATATATATATATATATATATATATATATATATATATATATATATTTGAAATGAATACATTTTTTGTGTGTTTAATTTTGGACGGAAGGGGACTGATCCCATAAGGTATAATACATTTACAGTATTTACTGTACATATTTTTCACAAGCGTCTATGGTCATAATTATAAACATCCTAATGTTATGATACATTCACATAAACCTGCACAATGCCATTGAATATATATATACACACTACATTATTGGAGCAGCCAATTTCCCTACAAAATTAAACACCAAAACGTATTAATGCAGTGTTTCTGCTACTCCTCAGAAAAAAAAAAAATGCTATTATATGAAAGTAATTTTAGTGTCAAGGTAATAAGCAATGTTCATTATGCGTCAGTATTTACCGATAATTGCTGCAATAATAGCTGCTGCTCTCTGCCCCGCTTAAAATTATTGGCAACACAAATTGTTTGGAACTATTGAGAGCTACACGAATCACGCGACCGCGCGGCGGCGAGATCACAGTAGGCTTGTTCGACTTGAAACGGCACACTGCACAGACCAATCGGTGAATGACATTAAAATACCGCAAGAGCGATTAGAGAGTAGACGGCTCTGTATGCTTTTCAATCGCTCTCGCGATTTCGCTCTATACTTTGATGTTATAAACTGATCGGTCTGTGCAGCGCCGGTTCAAGTCGAACAAGCCGTGTGTGTCGCAACCTCTTATATACTGTCTATGGTCACAACTCTCATATTTAACGGCTCTGGGGTGCGTTTCCCGAAAGCATCGTTAGCCAACTATGGTCGCAAGTTCCCTCGTTGCCAATAGAGTTCAATGGACATTGCGATGAACTTGCGACCATAGTTGGCCAACGATGCTTTCGGGAAACGCACCCCTGGTTCGCGCTTAGTAGACACCACCAAGGCAAGTTCAAAACAAAGCGCGCACGTTGTAGGCTACTGTGATAGGTGGCTCGTTTGACCAGTTCAGTTTTTATCCACTCATAAATAAAAAGGAACGACTGATTTTGAAAATGTAGTAGAGTAAAAAGTAAGATATTTGACTTTGAAATGTAGTGGAGTTAAAGTAAAAGTCTTCCCAAATTTAAATACTTCAGTAAAGTACAGATACGCAAAAAAGCTACTTAAGTACAGTAACGAATTACATTTACTTCGTTACTGTCCACCACTGTGCCTCCTTTACGATGTCAGAGTTTCTTTGAAATGGAACTCTGTACAGCTGTGTAACTAAGTCCACTGAAGCAAGCGTATGTAGAACCCAAATGCAGTTTAATGAAAATCAGAATCAGACATAGAAACAAAAGAACATGGCAAGGCATGGCGAAAACAATCTCAGAAACATGAACTTAGCAAACATCAGGGCTTAAATACACACAAGACTAATGACTAGACAAGGGACACCTGTGAACAATGATCAAACAATCAGACAATAAACTCATGACAAGACACATGGCAGGATCACATGACTACAAGGGATCACATGACAGACAAGGAAGCAAACATGACAAGAACAAAACCAGACCAAAACCGTGACAAGCTGCTTCATTCTGACATGGTTTCGTTTAAGGACTCGATCTAGTTGCCAAACTCACACTGTTTATATTTCTAAATGCTCCCTGATCTGCAATTACTGCTGCCTGGATTTCACGCAGTCTGATTGCATTGTTTGCCACTACCATATCTACAATGGCAGACTCCTGTTCAATACTAAATATCTTTCCTCTGCCACCAGTGTGTGGTAATGTGTGGATTCTATAAAGTAAAAGCAAAAAGCATGTCAAAATTGACATTACTGTATGACAGTCACATAAATGGGATTGATCAAACATCTGCATTACTGTAGACACAGTTTGTTCTGCTAACAGGGCAATACAGTAAAGCTGAAATACACAGTGGTATTACAGTAGCACAGTGAATTACCTGTTCTCATTCCGAAAAAGCCTGACAATAGATGCCACAGTGCTCCGACTCAGAATGGACTGGACCCTTTGTCCAGCCTCTCTAAAGGACAAGCCATGATTGATGACATGGTCAATAACTGTTGCCCAAATTTCATTTGAAACTTGAGCTCAATTTTGTCCTCTTGCTGCTGCAGCTCCTCCACCACACATACGGACTCCTCTTCCTCGGACTCCTCTTCCTCAGACTCCTCTGCCATGGCCTCTTACTCTCCTTCCGTGCCTATATGGCCTCTTTGATCCATTGCTTGCAAATAGAAACACAGAGGTGGCATCTTTTATAGATGGATGAGGACTGATTGCTGATTGAAGAGTTGTGCAAATGAGTTTCACACAGGTGCATAGAGATTTATAATTATGCAAGTACTTTCTATCAGCTGTGAATAGATGTTTTCCTTTTGTTCAACACAGTGAATCCAATAGAGTTTGGGGTCTTTCAATGAGATCTGTGGTAACTGTTTTGACAGGGTGTGAAAAATGTGTGAAACAAATGAAAAAGTGTTCAAACATTTGCAAGAGAAGACTTCTGCTGTGCTAATAATGTGATGATGAAGATCAAGCGGATCCCAGTTTCATTTAGTGTGTCTTAGCAAATGAGAAAAACTGTAATTACACCCAACACTGTATAACAGTAATTAAAATGTAAACTTACGCATTGACTCGAGCAACTATTTTAACTCTCTGTCCTTCGCTGCTGGAGCTGATATTTAAACAATAATAATAATATGTGTTCGTACTCTCCATATGCTTGCAGAAGCTCATCCAGTTCTGCTGGTGAGAAATATGCAGACCTCTTTTTGTCTGGCGCTGTTGCCATGGTGACTCATAATATCTGCGCTCCATTGATAATGGCTTTTTATAGTTGTGGTGCACGCGCTTAACTCAGAGTCAGTCAACTCAGAGTTGATTGAACTAACTCTCATTTCAGCTGTTCTGTAACCGAAAACTCAGTTTCCCATCTCAGGGTAAGTCAACTCAGAGTTCAAGTTTTAACTCAGAGTTGGTTGAACCTCCTTTCTGAAACAGGCCCCAGGTAAGCTGGTGAAGTAATGATCAATATTGGAATGTCAACAGAACTCATCAAAATAATTTGGCAACTTCTAAAGTTTAATTAAATCAATGAGTTGGATTTTAATCTTGCAACAATGTATTTCATTAAGTTGTGCTAAAAGGTCACATGAATTGCCTTTTTAGATATTGTGGCAAAAAGGGTCACTGGCAAAAAAAAAATTCGTCCCCTCATAATCTCAGTTAGTTCTCTCAGCTTGAAAAACACAGTGGTGTGTGCAGTGATTCAGTCAGGTTATTCTTTAGAAGTCTCAATGATGTGAGAAACTGGTAATTTAAGATAAATTCTTGTCAGTAATCTCAAAACCACAAATGTTTTTAGTTATTTCCATTGATAATTGGCTTAGGTCAGTTTTACTAGCTATTTTTGCTAGATTTCTTATTTCTTATCGATTGTAAGAAGAGAAAAATTTTAAGATTTTGATTCAACATCAATAGGGGTGTTATTGAAACATCTAACTGCAGTGAGAATGTTAACAAATGTAATTTCTAAACCTTTCCCAGAGCTGAGATTCATTTTGGAATGTAACTACAGTTGTAGTTGGATCAAAAGCTATGCAAAGAAAATGCGACTTTGAACAATTTTCTACAATTGTTGTAAGAGCTCAGGACTCAATGACTGGACACCTGCCTACCGATTGCTATAGGTATATCAATCAAATATTTTGTATTGGTTATGTGACATCTGCATTAACCCAAGAACAGGGAGATCAGAATAAACTATAACTATTGGGTTTTATTCACAGCAACCCACTGTGACTCAAGGCCCTTGCCTTGTTTATGAACAATTATAATAGACAGTCTGAGTCTATTTGGCTTTGCAAAGTGTGTCTCTGTAATGCTTGAAATTAACCATTCGCTAAACTTTGTAAATGCATTGCGTTGCATTATTTTCTATAGAGATGCAGGACATGTGACACTTTCAACGATGTCCACAATACTACAATTGTAAAAACATTTATTGGGAAAGATTATCAAATCTTACATGTGAACTAATTCCAGACGGTCAAGACAATACAGAGATAGTGAAGATTTTTAAGGGTAAAAGAACAATTTGACACTGACATTGAAATTTCTTTTGTGGACAATGGGGAATGCAAGGCAGGTTGAACAGTAACTTCAGACTGAGACATTTTAGTTTCAGGCTGATTTGGTTGCTAAAATGGCAGTTGGCAAATGGCAAATCAGCTAACATCTACACAGTCTTCCGTTACGCCTTTGTGTTGTGCATGTCTGCATGACTTGGCAGCAGAGAGGTATTAACACAAATACAGGTACGACTGAAGGACGAACCCTGACCAGGCAGCAGCAGTTGCCATCGCATGAACGGCAGAAATCTTCACTGCTCATGCATGTCATTTGCACATTGAATCACCTCACTCACAGCTCACAGATAAACCCAAAGTGCAAAATCTAAATTATCAGATGGATAATACACTCCAAACCTTGCTTCCTTATCTAGTCACATACTGTAGATACACAGTGTGTGTCGGACAATTAGGCGTTTTTAAATGTGTTCATGTTTAAATAATATGGGCGAAGGGTTTTTAGAGGAATGTGGAAGAAGTTAACGAATGCATGATGTCAAAACTCAATATGGCAACCGATTCCATAGTTGGGAAAACCCTGCACCCTCAGGACGGTTTTTAGAATTGCAATGACATGTTGTGACTCTTTCTAAAATGCAAGGGTTATCAGAATATTCAGTCATAGTTGATAAGCTCTCAATGTGGGAAAGTTCTAATAATGTTTTCAGTTTTTTTCAGTCAATAGTTTTATTTTGGTTCCCAGAATATTCTCCTAAAAGGTAGCAAAAACTCCAGTAATAAAAAGTTAATGAGATAATTAAGTGATTCATTGAGCGATGAGTGACCATTATTGAAGACACCTGATGTTAACAAGCAGACTCACTGAAGGAGAAAATCACTATTTTAAGTCACCATTGTGGTGATCAGTGTTTATTTTAGTTGGGCTCTTGACCCTTACATTTTTTACTTAAAATTTTGTTTGGCTGTTGTAACTGAGTTATAACTCCCAGATGAACAAAGAGAAAAGATGATCAGATGTTGTTGATTATGTTTTGATATAATCATCATTTGACCTGAATCACAAAACTCATTTAGAGCCTAATCTCTGACTTAAATTTATATTGTTGATTACATCATCAAATGATTCTACAACATAAGATCCAGAATTTTCTATTTATTCCAAAGAATTTCTTAAAAGTTGTTTAGACACAAACAGACATCAAGATTGAGTGTATGAATCTCAACAATAGTGACAAATGAAATATTTAATTAGGAAAAGGAAATTACTAAGTCAATTCAGATCATAATTTATTCATAACGCAATGCATGATGGGAGCCATGAATGAGTTTTGATTGGTGGCACCCAGAATGCACTGCAACATGCTTTATTATTGTCACCATTGTTGAGATTCACAGGCTGAATCTTGATGTCTGTGTGTCAAAATAAAATATCTTGAACAGAATTTTTAAGAAATATTTTGGATTCTATAGAAAATGCTACAAATTGTATGCTATAAAACCACCAGGCTGCTGCAATCAGCACTCTCTAAACTTTAGTCGTCTGTTGTAAGTCACTTTGGATAAAAGCATCTGTTAAATGACTAAGTGTAAATGAGTTTAGTGTTTCAGGTCAAATGATGATTACGTCAAAATATAACCAACACCACCTGATCACCTTTTATCTTTGTTCATCTGTCAGTTATAATTTAGTTACAACAGCCAGACAAAATCTAAAGTTAGTAGTTTAAGGGTCAAGAGCCCAACTAAAGCAAACACTGATCACCACAATGGTAACTTAAAATTAGATTTTCTCATTTGGGGATTCTGCTTGTTAACATCAGGTGTCTTCAATAATGGTCAATCATCACACAATTAATCACTTAATTATCTCATTCATTTTAACACTCTTCAGTGTTCATTTAACACTCATATTTTAACACTTTAACCCTTTGAGGCCCTGTTTACACGAGAACGCTCGCGGGTGAAAACGTACAAATATTTTATCAGATGTGCCTTTCGTTTAGACGGCGACAGAGTTTTTGGGGCTTAAAAACGCAAAAAAGTGAAACCACCCTCCAGAGTGGAAATCTTAAAAACGCTCCACCCGTTCCCGTGTAAAGGGTAAAAACGCAAAAGTCTGTTAGACAGCGCAGACTTGATGTTGTTGTGTGGCAGTGCTTCACATTGCCACCTAGCCGCCTGGAGTGCATACTACATCGAATTTCACACACTTTTGCGTCACCATATGCACGCAGATTTCCCCCCCATAACGCTCGTCTAAAGTGATAACGCAACGCCACTTTTGCGTTTTCTCTTCAGATCGTTTCCGTGTAAACATAGCCTCAGTGTGGAGTCAAATAAATTCCCAGGAGAGTTAATTTAACACTGGAGTTTTTGCTGTGTAGGATAACATTCTCTAAAAACATCCTCAAAATGTTACAGTTAAAACGTTATATCTTAGTTTACATTTAACCTTATAGAAACATTATTTGGAATGAGAAAACATCCTCAAAACATTCTTTGAACATTACATTCAAATGTTTTCTTTAAAACATTAACCAATCTTGTAGGGAATGTTAACCAACGTTCTGAGAACGTTCCCTGCTAGCTGGGTAGTCATTATAAATTAGTTTGTACACCCAAATTTTAAATGAGACTGGCGAAATGCTGTGGATGGAGACATTGGGAAGAACCTTGTCTTTTAGTGGCTTGAGGGCCAACCTCATGATGAAGATTTGGCAGGTGGGGACTAAGATGTTTAGCCTACAGTTTAGTCGCCAGCTAAAAGGTCTCTGTGGTCTTTGTTTATCTCTAGGAGACAAAATAATTCCAACAAAGTTTAAACAAATTATTATTTTTTTTTTTTTAAAGAGCAGACTGTTCTCTTTTAATGTTTTCGCAGATCGATGTCGGTGGCCTTCTAGAAGTTTGCTGAGAGAGCCCTATCGAGGTCCGAGGACACTGTGGAAACAACACTGGCAATCAGAATAGCATAACTTCAGTCAGAGAGACAAACTTAAAAATCTTCAACTTCAAAATGGTTCCTCTGGAGGAACAGACTACTGAGACATTTCAAGAACAGACTATGGAGACATTTTAAGAACAAATCACTGAGATATTTCATTAACAAGATGTGACATGTGACAGAGACATTTTATCTCTCTGTGAAAATATGACTTCAACTCCTGCGAGGACTACAGATGATGCAAACTCTGAAACTAGGACTAATGCTACATTTCTATAAATTGGAATCATTAAGTTCACAACTTGTAATAATGACTTACATGAGCTCAAATTAATACATTGTTAGCTAACTTTGTGATTTGCACTTGGACACAGTCACCTCTGATAACAGATCGCTCTAAATTGTAATGTAGACACATGCATTTTCTGTAAAGCTGCTTTGAAACGATATGTATTATGAAAAGCACTATACAAATAAACGTTAATTGAATTGAATGAACAGAGATATTCTGGGCTTTAAGGTCACAATTAGAGACACTGAAAATTTTGTCACATGACAGAGCAATAAGCAATGGGCTTTACATCCTTTTACGATGATTCATGGGTGCACCACCCTAAAGATCAACTAAGTTGGACTCTAAGTCGACTCAATATTTGTTTTTTTGCTTTCAATCCACATACTTACAGGGGTACTGAAGTTCAAATCACATAGCTGCCATACAGGGTTTAAGCCTGAATCTATATTAAAGCCATATTAATAATGCTGGATAACTATCACACTGAATGGTGAAACCAGCTAACATGACGCTTTTTTTTACTGTGTTGGTTCCTTACTGACTGATAACTGTGAGTTATGGATGGAACTTCACAGTGGTGATGTTAATTGTTGTTAAATGTTAACTTCTTTTAATTAATTCGTTTGACTTTGAATTAATGCCATATGATCAATTATGGACATGGCATCTAAGGATTAATTCTCTTTTTTTTTTTTTTTTTTCAATCATAGGCTTCTTCTCATACTAGAGCACGTACACACAGGTGCACCCTTCAAAACAGGCCATTTAAATCTCTTGACAAACTAAAAGACATGAATGAAATTTGTATTTGAAATTAAAGATACAGATTATGCAACGTAACAGGGAGGAGAGTAAAGCTCCTAAAGCTTAGTTCCATATAAATTCACGGATAATTTGTTGTTTTGTCGTTATTGAAAATCAATATTGACCTTGTATTTGAAAAAGGATGCTCATATAAGAAGCAATACTAAAATTCAAACTCAGTTCATTCACATTCGGAGATCGACTATTTTTGACTGTCAAAATGCGGCGGACACACAGCTACAGTGAGTTGTTCAAAATCTTTCTTTTTAGTAAACTCTGTGTACACAAACAATGTTCTCAATGCTGGAGTTCATGTGTAGAGCCGCTGGTGATACTTCCAGCACAGTTTCATGTTGTGTCGAGCCTTTTTAGTTTTTTAAAAATAGCGATTTTTGATGCTATCATAGTCGTGCCCCAAGCACTCCCATTCACAAGGCGAAAATACGGTCAAACTTAAAAGTGGCTTTTCCATTCTAATTATGCTTTTAAACGAAAGTTTGCCTCGGGTAGATTAACAAATAGACCCTAGGTCGCATTTTGGCGAGAGTTACCCTTTAAGGCTGAATGCAACGAATAACACATAGGCCTATTCAGTTTTCACCGAGCTGTTTACGTTCCGCGACTCTATTTACATGAGATACTCCACATGACTGGCATTCCGACAACTGACTCACTGTCCATATTTGACCATTCAGGCGCAAAGAAAACTGAATTCGGGATTATGCGTTGTCTGAAAGAGCGCTTTGGTGTGTCATTTAGCGTAATACTAAATTGAGTATTTTTTCACAACTTACTGCGCATAATAACTTGTTAAACTCTTTTTGCAGATCCTCATTAAACACACAGGCTTTTTTTTTTAAACATTGCGCGCTCTCCAATATCCCGCCTTCACTAACTAGTTAAGTTAGTCGATAAAGAATTGTGACTGAATGGTAATTTTGTTCTCCGAAATACTGTGACGAAATTGGCTCCTTTGTTTAGGCTATTCTCACGTGACAGGAGACTGCTACTCACTTTTATCATCACCATGCAAAGACAATTTAGGAAAGAACAAATACAGGACAAAACATGATTTTAACTACAAATAGAGCTGAAATACGGGACTGTCCCGGGAAAAATGGGACGTCTGGTCACCCTACCCAGGGAGGAACTTGAGTGTTGTTCACATATCCCAGACAACACTGGAAGAGCAGTGCGAAATTTAGCTTAAGTTCTGCATGATTAGGAAGCTAAACTTAATAAGGGTCATGGTCTTTTCTCCTCTGAGTGGGACACATGGTTTGGGTAAAAATTGGGGCCACTTAGTATCATTTGAAAGGGCCTTTATTAGTAACAGTTTCAGGAGTGTTTCTCATCTTACTCTTGTTCATTACCATAAGAGTGTTGATTTGTTTTGAGACACTTGACTGCCGTAAGTCTCTCATCCAATTTCAGACACATCACCTCTACTGACGCTGGTATGACAGAGAAGACCTGCTCTTTTAAAGAGCATGGTTGTGGACTGGCCATCCAAACTTTTCAAAGCATGTTTTGATGATGATCATAAAGGTTTGCTTGCATTTATGCAATCTATGTAATCAAATGTTCTCATATGTGATTAAGAGAGGGGGGATTTAAGGATCTAAGGGTTTTCAATAACCTGTTTTATTTTAAGAAAGCAGCCATACATATTGGTGTTTTATTTTCTTTGCTTTTTATATTTAATTTCATAATCATTTATAATCATTAGTCATTTATGTAGCTGTCATTTGATTTATCATTTATTCATATTATTTTGATTATCATATTAATTTACATAATTTATCATAATCATTTTATTATTTGTAATAAAATGATAATTATTCATAATCATAATTATTTTATTCATTTGTCATTTGTTTTTATATTATTTTAATTGTGTCCTTGCTCTTGTTGTCTAATCTTATGATTGTGTGGTTTGAAGGGATGTTTTTCTTCATGAGTTAGAGATAAGAGCATGTCTCCATTTCAAGGTTTTTAAAGTCACAGGACTATGTTGTGCAGCAGTAATTTTCCATTGTTTTCTCTTTGTATAATAACACTTGTTGGAATTGTACTGGTCAGATGAAGATAAGGCATCGAGTGGTTAACATAGATGAAGTCTGAGCATTGACAAAGCATTGAAACATACGCAACTAAAATTATTCAATAAACTCTGCTCTTTTTATTATCACTTTGTCTCCTGCTTCTGCTCTTCCCTGGCTTACTCAGTCAAACTCTCAGGAGATAGATAAAATATCACAACACAAATCCTATATTATTAATCAAAAAAGTTAAAAGTTAAAGTTTAAATTAAAGTTTTAATGTCTGAGCCCAATCATTTTTGTAAAATCTTGCAGACCGTTTTACAAATCCATTGCACACAAATTCAGATACTTTTGTATACTGTTTAAACAGTAGAGGTTGAACGATTTATAAGTTTTGCCGATAACAGATTGCTGGAACAATCGGTTATCGGCAAATCGATTGTTTTTCCGGGTTGAGTCTGTTGCTGGAGAAGATGGTCCAGAAGGGAGCAACCCTTCGGATTTAAAACATAGACAACGAAACAATATGTGTACAGTACACTACCATGTGTTTTCATATCATTATAAAGTAATTCAGTTGTTGACTAGATGCTGCAGTGGAGACTGAGAGGACGCTATAGCCTACCTCAAGCGGTTAAAACTATGTGACAAAAACACACAAGCCGACCCAAATGTTTATTGTCACGATTTATACCATCTATTTGAATTAGTTTATATCATGCTGGTCGCTTTTATGCATTTGTTATGCAGTAAAGTTGCATATTTAAAGCTAGTGACATGAGAAAGCAAACTGTATCAAATCAGAAATGCATTCGATTTCGGTTCTTTTTTATCGTCACCATAATACTTTTTTATTTTATTAGATAATCAAGTGTTCTAAAATAGAAGCAAATGTGTGAGTATAAAAATACACATCTGTGTCTAATATCAATGATATGGCCATCTTTAAGCATGTCCGAACGGACAGTCCATTTGTAACATTAACTAAGGTTAATACAAGTTTTTTTTCATTATTAATTTCAACATTTACTAATAAATTTTTACATTTTAAAGTTGTATCTCTTAGCATTAGTTAAAGCACTATGAACTAACATGAATGAAGATATAATTAATATATTCATATTTATTTATATTTAAAAAGTACAGTGCATTTTCATGGTTCAGTACCGTTTTAAATTTTTGTAAAAAAGTTCAGCACTATTTTATACATTGTTTGTTTTCATTCTGTATCCATTTTAAAAACTATCGGTTGATTAATGGTTCTCGGCCAGCATGGTCCAACCTAGTTATTGTCATCTGTAAAATCAACTATCGATTGACCTCTACTAAACAGATTACTATTTTTCCAACTGTGTTACTTACTATATTTTAATTTGAGTATATTTATTTACTCACATACACTCACACACACACACACACACACACACACACACACACACAGGGCGTGCTTTTCACCCGTGCAGACCAGCGTCCCTAGTGTGAAGCAAGCAGCCTCGTCTTGTTTGGAGGATCTGAAGAGGATCTTCACGATGACAGTCTGTCATTGGTGGCTTCCGACGCAGAGGATTGGATGGGCTCAGTGGATGACCCCACCCCCCGGCGTCTAGAGACACGAGTGACACCAAGACTGGTATCGACGTCAAACTTTTCTGCATCCTATCAAAAGCTGTTGAGGAGCTCGAACTCCAGGGGTCTGCCTCAGAGGAGCCCACACGAAGCCGCCTGGATGAATGGTTCCTGCCAGGGCGCCATCAGGCCCCTTGCCAGCGAGCAGCGCCGTTCTTCCCTTAGGTTCACGACGAACTCACCAAGTCGTGGCGCGCCCCCTACTCGGCCCACCTACGCACTTCTACATCCACCACTCTCACTACCATTGATGGTGCCGTTGAAAAAGGCTATGAGAGGCCCTCCCCTCTCGAGGAAGCAGTGGCTGTGCACCTCTGTCTGCCCACTACCAGAAAGCCAATGTGGCTCACCCATCAAAGCCATGCAGGATGACTTCAGCCCTCGCCGGGCGGGCATTTGCGTCCTCTGAGCAAGCGGGCTTGGCTCTACATACCATGGTGGTCCTCCAGGTATTCCCGGCCAAACTCCTCCCAAATGCAACGAGCTGTCTTCCGAGATGATTTAGCCCCTAGCCACCCGGGCTTAGGCTTGGAAGCCCATCACTGGTGTGTCAAAATGGGTTCTGAGCACGGTGACACAAGGTTACTCACTCCAATTCGCTTGCAGACATAGTCGATACTTTGATGAAGAGCAACGTGGCTCTCCGCAACAAAGTAATGAGCTTACTGGCGAAAGGACCTGTGGAAAGGGCTCCTCTGCCCCACAGTGAGTCAGGCTTCTACAGCCACTACTACCTTGTTCCCAAGAAGGATAGTGGCCTCAGGCCCATCCTAGACCTCAGACATCTGAACCGTGCCCTCACGAGACGGCCGTTCAAGATGCTAACTTTGAAACAAATCCTTGCGCAAGTATGCCCAGGGAATTGTTTTTCTCAGTGAATCTGAAAGATGCATACTCTCATATCAATACAGCCTCCCCATCACAGACTGTTCTTGAGGTTCGCGTTTGAAGGGGTTGCCTACCAGTAAACGGTCCTACCATTCGGACTGTCCCTGGCCCTACGCACTTTAACGAGGTGCATGGCTGCAGTGCAGAAGGGGATGCGCATCCTGAACTACCTCGACGACTGGCTCATCTTGGACCAGTCGGAGGAAGAACTAATCTCTCACAGATCTGTGCTCCTCAGCCATCTGAAATACCTAGGACTCAGACGAAATTCATATTCAACACAGTTGATTACGCTGTCCGCTCTTCCCGATTCAGAAAATGAGCGTCAACTAATCTTATTCTGCCCTGTTCGAGCCTTAAGAGTATACATACAGTGCTCTGCCGATTTCAGGCAGTCAGAGCAGCTCTTCATATTCTTCAGTGGCCGCACCAAAGGGCTTCTGGTCACGAAGCAGAGACTATCCCGTTGGATAGTGGACGTTATCGCACTGGCTTATACTTTGGTGGGCCTTCAATGACCCATCAGCGTCAGATCTCACTCCAGAGGCGTGGCCTCTTCCTGGGCGTGGTCCAGTGGTGTGTGTATTGGAGACATCTGTATGGCAGCCGGCTGGTCCTCGCCGTCTACCTTGCCGAATTTTACAACTCCAAGGTCCCTGCACTGCAGTCACAAATCCTCTCTGTCTAGTTGGAGTTGACCTTAGAGCTAGCTCAACCAGCTATTACCCTTCCACTGGCTCCGACCCTTAGTCCGAGCCCTTTTTTTTGCTGGGCGTATCTTTCCCTTCCCTAGCCCTACCGCCTATGTACTTCTCCGTCCTCCTGGTTATTTAGCTGCAAATACTCACCTTTACATTCACCTGATTAATAGATCGCTCAGCTGCTCATCTGCGGTGATGCGTGCTGCAGTAGTGCCGTCATATCTGGCTATAACATGACATATAGCCTATAACACGCTCTCACACATTTATTTTTTAGCATTGTTGGGAGGAGTAAAATTTGGTTCCATAAACCAGATGCATTCACACTTGTCCAATTTTCGTCTGGAATGCGGCCCAGACCACCTCCTAATGTGGTTTGAGCATTTGGAGGGCATTTGCACCTGGTCTTTTCACGATCGGATAGCTATCCGATCACAGAAAATGCATGAAGGGGCCAGGTGTAAACAGCCCCATAGAGAGTCCTGGGCATGTTGAGGCCTCCATTCTTTGAGCTAGAATTGGGCAGTAGCGCTAAGTTTTAGGTTCTTTTCCTGAGTCTCCTCTGGCGCATCTAGTTTGGGAGTACTTTTAACCATTGTTTGATCGCTCCCCTAAGCTCCATCTGTTATATTAGTGTCAAGTTGCTAGCCATTCTTTAGGCCTCCCTGACAGATGTTGGATGTAGCTAGGCCTTCTCTCTGTTGTTAGTCGTTATCAAAAGGCCTCCGTCTTCCTTGATCACTGCTCTTGAACTAGAGCATTGTTAGGCCTCCTCTCGCTATAGAGTCATTCTATTAGAGGCCTCTGCTCCTTTGAGCTCTGCCCATTATTGTGTCAGGCTGCAAGCACTGTTATGTAGCTTTATTGACAGGCGTAGGATGTAGTGTATTCACCCTATGAGCACAGCCATAGGCTAAGTGGTAAGGCTCTCTGTGAAGCTCCTTGGCTACTGCAAGCATTGCTAGGCCTCCTCTCGCTAGAGAGCGTTATCTTACTGAGGCCGCTGCTTCCGAGAGCTCCACTAGGATAGCAATTGCGAGTGGTAGGCTCTCTGTGAGACTCCTTTCAAGATGTCCTGAGCATGGGGCATCGTTAGGTCTTTCGATTTAGAGTCTCGTCATGCTGAGGCCTCTGTTACTAGAGCTCAGCTTATGTTTGAACTCACAGTGCAAGTTCCCTTTCGAAAGGGAGTGTCTCAGGTTACGCATGGTACTATGGTTCCCTGAGAAGGGGAACGAGACGCTGTGTCCCTTTGCCATGTTTTCGGTATTCCGGCACACGTCTCTTTCAGACAAGCACTGGATGACGTATTTCACAGGTGCCCTTTTATACTCACGGTAGTAACCTGTGGTGACGTCATAGGCTGCTGCTTACTAATGTGAAGTTCATTGTCATGTTTAGACTGATGCTTCAGACAGCGGTCATGCCAGAGGCATTCCCCATAGCGCCCACTAGGGGACGCAGCAACACCGTTCCCCTTCTCTCCCCTTGGTTACATGCGCAACCTAAGATGTTTCATGCACTGGAATAGTTCAAGGAAAATCCAGTTTAATTCCAAATATTTCAATAAACTTTTTTACACTTCTCTTAGATGTATTACATTTGTACTGCATGTTTGTAATGGAAAAATATGATTTGTGTCTTTTATTCCTCAATAGGAGGTTCCTCGGAATAATAGGCCCCTTCAATGTGATTTTCTTACATAGCATTGATAACAAATACCTACAGCTCATTTTTTTATACATCAGCCATCTAGTGGTCAAACAAAGTTATGCAGCATTCAACTAGATGCACATTACTGTTAATGCATGATCTGTTTTAAAGCAATGTATAGTGTATTTTATATATTACAAAGGGTTCATTTGAAATTGCATGACTGCTGCCAAATATTTCTGTTTACCCAATCCGCTGAGGAAACTTCCTTTCTTTCAAAATTACTTGTGTGATTGAGGGGTTTACATTCAGTTTACTTTGGGGGAAATTATCATTGCTTAATTAGTTTCAGATTTGGGATTGTTTCAGTTCGGTGGGATTGTATTGGATATAATCTAAATCAAACTATTATGTGGGGAAAAGTATTTTACCCCATTGAGGGTACAACATATAAAACAGAGTTCTTTGAATGTATTACACAGATCTCCTTGGATCTTTTTTAAGGTGCCCACGTGTTCTGTTATTGTTTGCCAAAACAGATCATCCCGCCCCAAACTTATGCCATTGGCTGAATGCTAACTCAAATACTTTCTCATTTTAAGAAAAGTACGATGTTCCAGCAGAGTTCATTGTGTGATCACA
The DNA here is from genome assembly GCA_021554675.1 of Leuciscus idus. Classification (NCBI taxonomy): domain Eukaryota; kingdom Metazoa; phylum Chordata; class Actinopteri; order Cypriniformes; family Leuciscidae; genus Leuciscus; species Leuciscus idus. The sequence continues at coordinate 3,190,618 of CM038640.1, read as the reverse complement.
GGTGGAGAGGATGACAGCTCGAGTGTACTGCGCTGTGTTATTGTGTCTGTCTGGATGCTGGAGCTCAACAGAAGCTTCTCTAGGACAAAACAAAGGTGAGAAGATCCATGTTCTTTAAACTTCATTACACAGTCTGAAGAAATCCATAAACAAGTGCCTTACAAAATATGACATCTCAGCATATTACAATTTACAAACATACAGTACAGACGTCCAGTGAAAGATGAACTTTGTATGCTTTATCTATTACTTTTTTAATATATATTTTTCCATCATGCAAGGAAAACGCCTATATATATATATATATATTCTTTTATACAGTAAAACAAGAACATTAATGTTAAATGTTTTATATTAATATACAAAATATTATCAGATATGTTTGCCATTAATCAGAATTTTTTCTGTATTTTCCCGTTTTAACAACTATGATATAACATGGGGAGCTAATTATAACTTCAATAAAGGTCCGAGGTTTTTATTTTTTTATTTTTATTTTTTGTTTAAAATGCTTAAAATTAATTTTGACATGCAATTGGTTACAACTCTACACAGTTTTTTTTTATCTGACACTAACTGAAAGTTTAGGGATACAGTAGATTTCCAAACTACTTTGATTTGAAGCAGATAAATATGTGAATAAGCTTGAGACACATATAGCAAAATCTCTGACTTGCTGAAAGGTGCTGAAACAAACTATTATAACTTGGTCTCCCCTAATGATGCTCTTCTGTAGCGGTCGGTTACTCTCCAGGGAAGGTGACGGTCGTGGGGTCCAGTGGAGGATGTGTTTCTCATAGAGACTGCTCTGGAGGATACAAATGCTGTGGGGCCGTGTGTGTGCCGCCTACTTTCAGTGAGTTTAAATTATGGATAATAATATTAGAGGTCTTTCAAAAGGAACACTGAAAAAAATGGTGTAGAAAAAGGTTTAGTTTAGAAATTGCTAGTAAAGTTAAAAAATTAATTACAATGAAACAGCAAGTAATTGAATTAAACATGACATTTTAAAGTAGAAAGACTGATATAGTTCTTCCAAAACATCTTCCAATAATATATTGGTACAACTTTCTTTTTTACAAAAATATTTTTTACAGTGAAAACTTCATTCAGCATTCAGTGATATGGCTTCTCTGTCATGTGTCTGTATAACAGTAAAGCAAGGAGTGTGTCCAAGCACAAAATATGAATCAGAAGTGTGTGCCTTGGTACTTTTCGTGTCGTGTGCCGATGACAGTGACTGTCCCAACAATGAGAAATGCTGCAACAATGGATGTGGACGTCAGTGTATGGCTCCAGTTACAGGTAATATATTATATTATATTATATTATACTACGGGGCTGTTAAATGCTTGAATCTGATTGTCTGACGAAGATTCTAAGGTCAAGTCAAGTCAAGTTTATTTGTATAGCGTATAGCGCTTTTCACAATACAGATTGTATCAAAGCAGCTTCACAGTATTAAATTAAAATAATACAACAAAGTTTGTTTCAAGAGGAATTTATTGATTGATAAAATTAAATTAAATATCCCCAAAATATCCCCAACTGAGCAAGCCAAAGGCAACAGTGGCAAGGAACCGAAAAACTCCATCAAGTGACCTAATGGTGTCCTAAAACTCCATCAGGTGACCTAATGGAGAAAAAAAACCTTGGGAGAACCCAGGCTCAGTCGGGGGCCAGTTCTCCTCTGGCATTTATGAGCTAGAGGCCGGATTGTAGTTTGAACTGTAGGATTATATGAATGCCTGGCTGAAGAGATGCGACTTTAATCTAGTTTTAAACTGGGAGAGCGAGTCTGAGCAACGAACAGTATCAGGAAGACTATTCCAGAGTTTTGGAGCCAAATGTGAAAATGCTCTCCCTCCTTTGGTGGTTCTGGATATCCTAGGTATGACCAAAAGCCTTGAATTTAGTGATCTTAAAGAGCGCGATGGATTATAGGGTGATAGAAGATCCGTTAAATAGACTGGAGCTAAGCCGTTTAGGGCTTTATAAGTCAGTAGCAATATCTTATAATTAATACGGAGCTTTATAGGTAACCAATGCAGTGATGATAAAATCTGTGTTATATGATCATATTTTCTTGATCTCGTAAGAACTCTAGCGGCGGCATTTTGGACTAACTGTAGCTTGTTTATTGAGGATGCAGGACAACCAGCTAATAAAGCATTACAGTAATCCAGTCTCGAGGTCATGAATGCATGAACTAACTTTTCTGCATCAGAAACTGATAGCATATTACGTAGCTTAGCAATGTTTCTAAGGTGGAAAAAGAAATGCATGTGTGCAATAATAATAAGGTGTGCAATTATTTTCTGGGAAACGCACGGCTAAAGTAGTTCCAGGCAGGTCTTGACCGCATTACATGTCCATATCACTTCGCCAAATTATTTCAGTTATTTCAAAGGTCCTTACAGCAACAACAGCAAAAGAAAAATCTGTGATGTGTGTCCAAGCAGAAAATATGAACCAGGAAAGTGTGCCCTGATACGTTTTGTGCAGTTAGGGAAAGTTCCTTTCCCCCCCCCTTTTCTCAGAACCTGATTCGGGCTTGTGAAATCGGTCGCATTCTCTTGCAGCTGACATGTTGGCTTTCCCTCACTTTAGCTTTCCCCCCTCCCGTCTTCAGTGAGGACGCATTACGTAATAACATAGCGCAAAGAAAAACCCGCTTAATTGTAATTTTTTTTATGTGACCTTGACAGAGACATTGATACAAAATCATACATACCTAATGTATTTATAAAAAATAAAAATAAATGTAAAAAAACAGCAGGATTGCGAGGCCCCCTAGTGGCGCGAGGCCCTGTGCGGTTGCACAGTTTGCACAGTCTATGTGATGGCTCTGCTCACAATCATAACAGACAGATATGCATTTGTATGCACTAGATTTGGTATTTGTTCAAAAGTTACATGTAATTTGTAGGATGGTTTGTATTTATTTGTGAAATATTATCTAGGCTCATTTATTTATATTTGCAAAACACAATGCATACCGTATTTTCCGCACTATAATGGTGCGTTCACACCGGACGCGAATAGCGCGTCAGGCGCGAGTGATTTCAATGTTAAGTCAATGCAAAGACGCGTTACGCGCGTAAAAAATTCCTGCGGCGCGAATGAGGCGTAGAGCGCGGCGCGGTAGACGCGAATACGCCTCATTCGCGCGTCAAGTTCGCGCGAATAGCGCGAATTGAGCGTCTGGCGCGTTAAGCGCGTTACGCGCGAATGATTTTATTAGTGCTATTTGTGCATTCACGGGTTTGATGCGAATTCGCGTCTGCCGCCCGAGTTGAAAAATCTGAACTTCTGCGTGAATTCGCGCCGCGTTAACCAATCAGGAGCCTGCTTGCTGCTGTCACGTGGTGAAGTGACAGTTTATAATGTTATTTTATGTTTGGCCTCAATAAATTATTTTGTAATATGACTAAAATGCACAACAAAGCAAATCTTTCACATAAAAACTCGATTTCAATATATGAGAGATACTCATTTTGTATTGAATGCTATTTATTCCATATCTATTCTAGATTATATGAAACATTATTATTCTAATGTAAAGACAACAAACACAATTTAGTGTATAAAAACAAAAATCACAGGACAGGTTTCACTTTTGGAGGCTGGCTCCATTTATTATCAAAACAAAAATAAATGACAGATTAGGTGGGTGCGGGCGAGGGTGAACCTCGCGCCGGGCTGTAGAGCGCGGGCTCGACAGGCAGCGACCACTCGAGGCCGAGGCCTTATACGGCCTACGCTGTCCTCGTCAGCGTCCTCACCGTTAGGTCCACCAAACCTAGCTCCTGGAGCAAATTGTGAAACTCCTGAAACCCTCCGGAGGGTCTGGTGGATCCGAGTACAGCGACGATGTCCCCTACGCAGCTGTTTCTGCTCTCCAGAGCATATACGAGCGGTGACTCTCTCGATTAATGCTAACGCTAATGCTCGATAAACATCTAAAAAAGATGGCCGCCAAAACTTTCACCTCTGACGCGCGTAAATTTCGCTTCAAACTTTTGTTTTTACGCGCGTTAGACACGCGAATTAACACAAAGTGGTCAAGCGTCAAACTAGACGCGGCAGGCGCGAATTTGACGCGCTATTCGCGTCCGGTGTGAACGCAGCATAAGGCGCACTTAAAAGCCTTTAATTTTTTCAAAAAACGACAGTGCGCCTTATAATGCGGAGCGCCTTATATATGGATCTGGCGCCTTATATTAATGTCTGTAAAACAACCGCTGACTTAAATCTTTTGTTTATACTTTCGCCTGGCACCGGAGCGCGAGCCTCCGCTGACTGCGCGCGCACCTCCCCAAACAGACGAGGCATTTATACTTGACGCAACTGTTTTGTTTTAGACTGAACACCAGACCATACAACTGATTTAGACGCGCAAACTGGGTGCCGGTGTGATGAGATGTACTAATATCCGTCTGCTCGGGCAGATTCGGCTCAAAGTCGTGCATCTTCGGATGCGGAGGCGCGCGCGCTGTCACAATGACGTCATTTTGCCGCGCGCGCGCCTCCGCATCCGAAGATGCACGACTTTGAGCCGAATCTGCCCGAGCAGACGGATATTAGTTTTTTATTACCTTCGCGCTCATTCGGACGCGTCGAGTATAAACAAGGTTTTACAGCTCAGCCACTTGTTTTTTCATATTTTTTTGCAAGTGGTAGATCTGGGTTTACATTTGGACTTTGGATGTGATCTTAGGCTTGAAAAGGTTGGTGACCACTGCATAACGCAAACCCAGTCAAACGTTTGACTGCAGTATCTTCTATTCTATGCGCCTTATAATCCGGTGCGCCCTATATATGAAAACAGTTCTAAAATAGGCCATTCATTGAAGGTGCGCCTTATAATCCGGTGCGCCTTATAGTGCGGAAAATACGCAGCCCGTTCTCATACCCAAATCGTCACTTTTTCGTCACTTTCAACCATGCTTCAATATCCGACGCACAAAGCACCCTTTAGCGTCCATATGAGACGCATAACCCTACCACATACCTAAACCTACCCATAACCGAAGCGTCACATATGGACGCTAAAGGGTGCTTTGTGCGTCGGATATTGAAGCATGGTTGAAAGTGACGAAAAAGTGACGATTTGGGGTGAGAATGTGTTGAAATACGGTATGTGTTACTCCACTGCATTTTCGCTCAAATTGACCTTTGTACTTGCACATTGCTTTCTGTTTGTTTGAGAGTAGAGTTTTCCTTTGCAAAGCAGATCGAGTTTGTTTGCGAGTCGAGTTTTCTTTGCAAAGCAGATCGAGTTTGTTTGCAAAATGCTGGATTTGTTTGTTTAATTATGGCACAATATTAACTCCATAAACAGCACTCGTCGTGTGAGGTTGCTTAACTGTATCATGTGTTAAAAATATAAAAACTCTTTAAACTTTTCAGCAGCATGTTGTTAACTGAGTTTCTTTGTGAGCTAGCTGTGCTCATTTGTTTTCATATTTCTCCTCGAGGGGCTGTGCGAGCGTCAACAGCTTCTTACCGTCAGTAATATATTTATCATCTATCGATCGTAACTTACAATAAATGGATTAATTAATACAAAAACAGATTAATTATCTCGTTTTAGTGACTCCCTAGGTATTATTATTATTTTTTATATTTTTTATTCAGGCTACTTGTCTGGTCGGGCAAGTAAAATTCTCTTTTACTTGTCCCTTCAAAAAATCCAATGTCCCGGACAAGCATTAATGTCTAGCCCTGAATTATATTATATTATATTAATCTGATTGGTTGATGAACCCAGAAGAGTTGAAGCTGTTGTAGCTGCAAAGGGTGGGCCAAATCCATAAGAATGGGATGTCAGTTTATATGCATGTAAAGGCAGACATCCCAAAACTTTTGGCAATATAATACGACCCGTGGCCGTCCTACCTGTCTAAAAGGTCGAAAGATTTACAGAAATTTAATAAAGTTACCTCTTCAATACATCAGGGCTAAAAAAAAAATTCTCTGTCATGTGTCTGTATAACAGCAAAGCCAGGAGTGTGTCCAATCACAAACGATGGAACAATGTTTAATGAAGGGTGAAGAGTTGTGTGCCAGTGACAGTGAGTGTCCCAGCAATCAGAAATGCTGCAGCATGTGTAATGGACTTGACTGTATGGCTCCAGTTACAGATATTATATTATATTATATTATATTATATTATATTATATTATATTATATATACTACGGGCAGGGGCCCCATTAAAGGGTTAGTTCACCCACAAATGAAAATTGTAGCGGTTACACTATGGCAGATATCGATTACCTAGCACCCTATGAAGGAGTGAGCCAGCTCTCAGATTTCATCAAAAAATATCTTAATTTGTGTTCCGAAGATGAACGAAAGTCTTACGGGGTTGGAACATCATGAGGGTGAGTAATTATTGACAGAATTTTCATTTTTGGGTGAACTAACCCTTTAAGAGTTTTAAGGGGGGTATGCAATAAAGAATTTTTGGCCCCCTTCTATTTGAATGCGTTTGTGTGTGTGTGTGTGTGTTTTAATTACGTTTAATAAGAAATTTTTATAATTAATAAGTAAACATTTATATTATTTCAGGTATTATTTCAAGTTCACCACGGAAACTTAAATCTGATTGGTTGCCGAATATTCTAAGGTGTGCAATTATTTTCAGGGAAACACGGCTAAAGTAGTTCCAGGCAGGTCTTGACCGCATTACCTATATGTCCATATCACTTTGCCAAAGGATTTCAGTTTATTTCAAAGGTCCTTACAGCAACAACAGCAAAAGAAGCAAAAGCCCACACTCTAAAAAATAATTCTGTGGCTTAGTAAATATTACAGTAATATTTAACTTTATTAACTTAATAAAATTTCTGAATATTGATTTTAATATTACTTGATTGTTTGAGTTAAACATACCAACATAATTGACAAAAAATCCAACAGTTAATTTTATCTAAAATTTACAGTTATATTTAAGTTTTTTTTTCCACTAAAAGAATTTAGTATTTGACTAACCAATTATTTCTTTATAATACACTTAATATAATAAAATATTTGAGAATGGAGAATTAAACTGATCTGTTTCAAGAAACAAAAATATTACTTAATTCAAATCAATAGTATTAATATATTTAACACTCTTAAGAAATTGAGTAAGTTTACTCAATTAAAAAAAATTTTAAAAAAAAAATTCTCGTCTCCGGCACGAGAACCAGCGCTGATCCGGTGGACATTGGATAACAGACTGGTTGATTACACTTGAATAAGGCTTCCTGAATGTTTAAATGTTTCATTTTTACTTCTAAAATGTTTATTAACTGAGTTTAAATGTAGGAAATATTGTACATGTTAAAACAGTGTAAACTATGCTGTATTGCTGTACTCATCTACAATGAAGGCCAATGTCATATACTGTGGTTGTATGGATTACTATTTTATAAAAGTTTAGAGGAAATAAAAAAAAGTTACTATTACTCAAAAATAAAAACAGTTAAAATTACTCATAAATATTGGTTTTTAAATGTTAAATTATTTCTACTCAATTTTATTTGTTAATGTACCAGATGCAGTTATTCAGATTTACTTAATTTTTTTTACTTGCATTTACTCAATTCATACAGTATATTTCATTGATTTCACAGCTTTAAAATGTACTAAATTTTTTGAGTGTAAAAATGTTTCACCAAAAGAACTGAGTAAATAATAGTTAAACTTTTTAGAGTGCATGTGAAAAAGATATTTAGTGATATGGCTTCTCTGTCATGTGTCTGTATAACAGCAAACCCAGGAGTGTGTCCAATCACAGCATATGAACCAGGAATGTGTGCCCGGATACGTTTCGTGTCGTGTGCCGATGACAGTGACTGTGCCAACAATGAGAAATGCTGCAACAATGGATGTGGACTTCAGTGTATGACTCCAGTTACAGGTATTTTTATATTATATTATATTATATTATAGGGCTAAAAAGTGGCCCTGGACTTTCTGGCACAGAGCGGCCCACCACAACCGGTCCACAACAAATCACACCATAAACCCACCAGCTCATTATGCACAGAGCAATTTTTAACAGCGCTTACTAACATAAAAATATAACACAATACAGAAATATAAATGCTATTTAATTTTTTTTATTGAAATTCTTATCATTAACATTAAAGGGCACCTAACGAATGGCTCAAGTAGTTAGAGGCAGGTCTTGACCGCATTACATGTCCATATCACTTCGCCAAAGGATTTCAGTTATTTCAAAGTTCCTTTACAGCAACAACAGCAAAAGAACCAAAAGCCACTGTGAAAAAGATATTCAGTGATATGGCTTCTCTGTCATGTGTCTGTATAACAGCAAACCCAGGAGTGTGTCCAATCACAGCATATGAACCAGGAAAGTGTGCCCGGATACATTTCGTGTCGTGTGCCGATGACAGTGACTGTGCCAACAATGAGAAATGCTGCAACAATGGATGTGGACTTCAGTGTATGACTCCAGTTACAGGTATTTTTATATTATATTATATTACAGGGTGGACTGGGGCTATAAAGTGGCCCTGGACTTTCTGGCACAGAGTGACCCACCACAGCTGGTTCACAACAAATCACAACAAGAATTTTTACACAGCTCTTTTACGTAGAGGCACAGTTTAATATCTCTAAAGTTTAATACATCAGTCCATATAACACAATGTTCTGGTATGGTCTGGTAATAGTGGTTTTCAATCTCGTCCCAGCTCTGCACTTTTTATATGTCTCTCTTAGTACAGTACAGTTCATAGAACTCTTATCTAATGAGCTGATGATCTGAATCATGTCTGGTATCAGCTTTGATCACTGGAATAAATTACAGTTTACAATATATTCACATAGATTTTTACATTGTAATAATATTTCACAATATTTTACTGAAAGCTGAATTTACTTGATCAAAAATAGGATGAAGACTATTTTTCTGATGAAATAAATTCAGCCTTCTTTCAAAAACATTGAATAAGTCTTAATTATTTCAAACTTTTGACCACCAGTGTACATAGCCGCGGGAACTAGGGGTGATGCTGCCGACAGCTGTTTCACTACATTGGAATTTAAGATGACACAAATTTTATGTCACGATATAACGTTTTGTTTTTCAACATGTTTTTAATTTTCCACCTTTATAAAATTACTCTAAAGATTATTTTGTTTTTATATGTTGTCGAATATGGTTTTATAATTTTGAGAAATTAATATTGGCTATTTCAAAAGCTGATCTCACATAAAGTGAGTGATGTGACTAGGCTGGTTGAGGACCATCATCTCAAAGTCGTCAGATTTATCATGTTTTAGTGTAAGTTTGAGAATGGTCCGTGTACCTTCGGATAATGTTTTCTAGTTTTTGACTTCATTTATCACATATTCAACCCTTCTCATGAACATAAATAAACACATCTTGCGTCGTTTTTTTCCATATTTTTATTTTTGTTTTCATCACACTTTGTTCCAATCCGCCAAATGGAAAAACAATAAAACCAAAATGGATAAACAGCTTGAACTATCCCTAGCCTACGTATTTGGCAGACCACCTGTTTTATTTAGCTGACCAACTCTCAAAATCTGTGTGCCGAAGCTGCGCGACGAACTGGACAGTGCGGAGAGAACGCATAAGCTACATTGTAGTGAAGCGCAGAGCAGAATCGATTCAAGACTATGATGACATGACACTTTGAACAATAAACCCAGAGATGAAGAGTTTTTTTAATATTTATTGCCATCTATCACTGTCAGAAATTAATTTAGCCAAATACCTAGATTTTTTTTAAACAACATTTTGAATACAGAAATATGAAATAAATGACAAGATGAAATGATTATGAAATATCGCCAGTACGTGGCATCAAGTCACTGTGTTATTGAATGAGTCATTTTATTCAATCATTCACTCGAAATGCTGATTCATTCAGTAATAAAAGGCGTGTATGAATGCTTGAATATGATTGTTCCATATCACTTCGCCAAATAATTTCAGTTATTTTAAAGGTCTTTACTGCAACAACAGCAAAAGAACCAAAACCCACAACGACACTGACCAAGCAAATAAATATAATAATATAGTAAAAATAAATAAATATAGTAAACAATAGGGCAAAAACAACAAATTATTTCCATTTTTTTGGGGGTTTTATTCTGTAATTATAAGCAGAATAATTGACTTCGGTCCGTTGAATTATTAGAAAATAATGCACACTCAAGGTGTTTCTTTCTTGCTTTAGATCAGAAACAGTTTTAGATCAGAAATGGCTAGTGAAGTTCGAAAATAACAAATAAACAGCAAGTTACACATTGAAAAAAAAAAACATTTTAAAGTAGAAAGACTGAAATAGTTATTTGTTGTAAAACGTATTCCAATAATATATACAACTTCCAAAAATCTTTTTTTACAGTAAAAAATTAATGCAGCATTCACTGAAATGGCTTCTCTGAAATGATTATGAAATATTGCCAGTAGGTGGCAGCAAGTCACTGTGTTATTGAATGAGTCATTTTATTCAATCGATTCACTCCAAACGCTGATTCATTCAGTAATAAAAGACTGTATGGCTGGTGAATCACTTAACCGATTTGTTCAAAGACTCGTATTCATTCAGGAATGAACCACTACTCTGTGCGCCTATATGCTGCGAGTCGCACAATGATCTGTGACTTTGCTTTAGAAGTTTAGCTGGCAGAAAAAAAATAAAACATTGTTTTGAGTGACATTAAAACTCAGTGTTAATGAAATAAACTCAGTGTATTGCTAAAAAAAAAAGCAGTCAGACTACTGCTCTGCTCTTCACTACAATGTAAATAAATAAATTCTCTATCGCGCAGTTTGAGTAACCCCAGAGTGCAGTCTGGAAGAAGTAGTGCGACGCCCACACCCGATTTGATTGGTTTATAATACAGCAATCTTATTGGCGTAGACGCTTTAGGCATGAGTATGTGCATTCCTTCATTTACGAGGTTATGAATTATCTACTACGCTGTTTGACAGTGCTACAGAAATATTAAGTGATAACCATGGCGATTTCAGTAATGATCAATTGGATAATGTTTTGATGAATTTACACGAATCAAATTAGATGAAGTTACTGTCAAAATTTATTCGTAAAGCGCTCATTTCTCATTTCATTTCAAAGCAGCAATACAAAGTCATATTGTAAACTTTAATATTGAGCAGTTTTAGGGCTGGGCGATATCACAAAATATGTTGTTGATATAAATGATACACTGCTTGATATTTAGCCTAGCTATATTATATTTAATAATTTACCCGGCAGATAAGTCAGTGTCACTTTTAGTGGGCAATGAGCATGACTGTATGAAATTACTGCATTGCAAAGTAGAGATATTATATAGGCTGATATAGACAATATTTTCCGCATGTCATGCAGGGCTCCGTAATTTTACATAATTAGTTTATGCTTCAAAATTTTTCCATTAGGGTCAGTGAATAAACACAAACTCGGGATTTTACACAAAATTATGACAATTCACTGTATTTTAGTAAGACATCAGATAAATCCGAAAGTGTGTTTTGTTTTATTTTAAAGCAAAGCGACTGTGACAAATAAGACAATAATAGGCTACCAAATAGCCTACAAGCCCTGGCCATTGGGTTTTGTGCGTACTATGGAAATACAATTTTTTTATAATTATTATAATTTTTTTTACTAAAAGGGATGTTATGTCATGTATATAGCAAATATTATTATGTACTCAAGAGCGTATTTAAAGTCCCACTCCGATCATATTTTGAGCTATTTTTAAACATTCTCAGTGGTCTTTAAATGATGATTATGCCGTTTTTAGCCAAAATCACAAAACCTGTGCCGTTTTCTGGGACTTCGCTTCAGCAGAGCGGCAGTAGCTCATTAGCAATTCGCCTCTGCGTTGTGGGCGGAGCCGTTGGCTGAAGCGAGATACATAGGCAGCAACAGCCTCTTTCTGTCTTTCTTTCTTTCTGTCAACACAGAAAACATTTCATCACTGGATAGTTTTTTTCGTTTAATTAAAGTGTTGTTTTATGTCAGCTGAATGTCCGGAACGCTTTTCAGAGAAGATAAGGCAACTTATTTAGCACAATTCACACCCAGCGGCAATTCAGAAAAAGAAAAAAAAATCTCCGAATGCTCCACATGAAACTTTGGTCTTCCGACCTTTTACCGCCGTGTCGATTTATTTTGATTAATATGTGCGAGGGAGAGAGAGCAAGACAGCGCTTAGTTTGGAGACGGTGAGGTCTTGTTTACATTTTCGCCTGGCTCCGAAGACAGAGAGTGCGCGCGCGCGCGTCCGGGTCTCTCTCTCTGCTCGTTCTTTCAGTTATAAACATGTCCTGTCACAAGCGCAGCAGTTCATCTACATTAAGTTACTCACCGATCAAATAAGACTTTGGCGGGACAAAAATTAACTTTGGCGGGCGCTAAAACAAGTTCAATGCAGGAAAATTCATGCGTGAATTTAACTGAGTAGTACATGACCATGCACTCGCACAAATGCGACCACATAAAATTTTAACTCGCACATTCTCAAAAAATGGTCGCAGTCTGGAACCCTGGAACGTAATCCATTCATCTCTCACAGCAACATGTTTTGGTAAAGCATGAAAGCTAATACCAATATCTCTCCTCTTAGCATTGCAACCCGCTACCGCACATAGGTATTGATCCGCCATCGTCTTTACTCCTCAGAACCTGAGCGGAGGGGAGTATGAGCTTGTGGCCCCGCCCAGTGGAGTTACTACGTCACAACTCCAGTCTATTTTAGCCGGCATTTTAGCGTCTGCTACTGATTCACAGCCATTTGAATGCAGAAATACTCAGAAATACAACTTTGAGCTTATTTTTCTCAAGATATGTCCTCTAGCATAAGAAAAATGCCACAAGAACATGTTAACACCTAGAAAAACATGATTTTCATCGGAGTGGGTCTTTAAGCAATACATGTTCATATCACTTCTCTGCTAGGTATTTTATTAATTTGATTGTATCATAATTGCACAGATTAACAGCAGTGATTTTATTTTTTATGGTTATGCAGCTAGCCTATATGTGAGTGTTAATATTTGAAACTATTTTTATCCCGTATATACGCAGATTAAAACATGAACACGCAATGCTGGGGTGGATGAATAAATAATTGGATTTTTAATAGCCTGATCATGTCACAGTCACAGATAGTTGTACATGTTAACCGGTTGACACTTATTAGAAAACAGGAATCTTTAAAAACTATAACGTAGGGCTCTGCAGAACCAATATATAGGCCCTCATTTTTTATTAACAGGTAAACAACAAGGAAATATGAGTTTGCCATTAAACATTTTATTTGCACTTTGTACCAAATAATGCAAGCATTGGACAACAAATCTTGTTAAAAAAATCTCTAATACAGTGTCTTTAATACAGTGAATTGTCATCATTTGCGTAAAATCCCGTGTCAGGGTTCCAGACTGCGACCAAAATGGTTGCATATGCGACCATTTTTTGAGAATGTGCGAGTTAAAATTTGATGTGGTCGCATTTGTGCGAGTGCATGGTCATGTACTACTCAGTTAAATTCACGCATGAATTCTCCTGCATTGAACTTGTTTTAGCGCCCGCCAAAGTGAAATTTTGTCCCGCCAAAGTCTTATTTGATCGGTGAGTATGTAGATGAACTGCTGCGCTTGTGACAGGGCGCATGTTTAACTGAAAGAACGAGCAGAGAGAGAGAGAGAGACCCGGTCGCGCACGCGCACTCTCTCTTCGGAGCCAGGCGAAAATGTAAACAAGACTTCACCGTCTCCAACTATAAGCGCTGTCTTGCTCTCTCTCCCTCGCCCATATTAATCAAAATAAATCGACACGGTGGTAAAAGGTCGGAAGACCAAAGTTTCGTGTGGAGCATTCGGAGATTAATTTTTTTCTGAATTACCGCTGGGTGTGAATTGTGCTAAATAAGTTGCCTTATCTTCTATGAAAAGCGTTCCGGACATTCAGCTGACATAAAACAACACTTTAATTAAACGAAAAAACTATCCAGTGATGAAATGTTTTCTGACACAAATCTTGGATGTCCATGTCCCTAACTGCTGGGATAATCACACAACGCGCATGAGTCATGACACGTCCAATTCGCGAACTAATGACTCCTTTGAACCGATTCATTTTAATGAATGGTTAAAACAACTGATCTTTCCAACAGTGAACTCAGGAGACGTCTGAATCGGTGTAGAACTAATCAGTAACACTTTACAATAAGGTTCTATTTATTACATAAATTACATAAAAAGTACAGTTTGCTTACTCAAGCTTAAGCTTTAAAATAAATAAAACCACTTGTTTTTTTTAAAAGCATATGACTACATTTTTCCACACAGTGCTATCAAGAATCGTTAAAGAATCGGATCGATAATCAGAATTGTCAGTGGCATTATTATTGATAAAATCTTATCAATTCCCATCCCTATGTGAAGACAGTAAAATTATAATCAAACATTAAAGAACATACATGTTTTTTTAATAGTTTTTTTGAGAGTTAAAAGATTAAAACATTTTGCTAACATGAGGTCTTGTGTCACTGTCAGTCTTTTTACATCAGTGCAAAACTAGGGTATGCAGATTAAGACCACTATTCATTAGCATGCATTGATTAATCCCATGGCATGTAGCAAAAAAAAAAAAAGGTGCGACCAAATCATATGCTGGTGCGACCAACTGAGAAAGTTGGTAGCACCAGTGCAATCAGTGGAAAAGTTAGTCTGGAGCCCTGCGTGTTTGTTCTGATCTACCGATCTTGATGGAAATTTGAAGAAGCCAAGTGAACCAAGGTAACAAATTATCGTGATTTTAACGGTTAAAGACTGTAAAAATGCTACAGTGAAAAACTGTTAATTGGTTAACAGAAAATGTCCTTACTATATATGGTAAACAACTGTGATAGATCTAATGGTACATTTAATGTAATTTTACTGTAAAATACCATTAAATTTACAGTTTTTGGAAGTGAAAAAGAACAAGTCATTGTATAATTTACAGTGAAAAAACGTAAATTGAAATTCCCTGCGTGACACTTCACATTTTATGTATTTTTGTTGGAATAACTGTTTCTTCACAGTTTTCTTAGTTTTTTCTTATCAGTTATGACATTAGGTTTTTTTTGTTACATTTAATGTTGTTAAATTAATGTTTATTGCATTTTTAAAATTTCATGTGTGTTACCATGATGGTGTTTAGTGTTTGTGTGAATGACACTATGCTGCTTCTATATATTAATATTAACTTTATTGTGTAAGCGCTGCTGGTGATGAGCTTTAAGTCATCATGTAATTTTCATCACCACTGTGATTGATGGTTGTCAGTGTATAACTATGATACAAAACTTAAATCGGTCAGTAAATTAACATTATATCAGATAAATAAA
Organism: Leuciscus idus; assembly: GCA_021554675.1. Taxonomy (NCBI): domain Eukaryota; kingdom Metazoa; phylum Chordata; class Actinopteri; order Cypriniformes; family Leuciscidae; genus Leuciscus; species Leuciscus idus. Next base: position 3,175,221 of record CM038640.1, on the reverse strand, counting down.
TACGTTTTTTTACTGTAAATTTAAGTAAAATCTAAAATGTTCGTCTACACCAATGAGATTGCTGTATTATAAACCAATTAAGTTGGGGGTGGGCGGGGCGACACGTGTGCCGCCCCACCCATCGTCCAGACTGCACTCTGGGGTACTTTCGCAGTTTTGGTACACACATTTCAAGAGTTGATCAGCTAAATAAAACAGGCGGTATGCCAATTAGGTAGGCTAAGGGGTAATTGTGACAGCAAATGCGATGTAAATTAATATTACATACGATAAACTCATTTCACGGCACACAAATGTATGTGTAGGCAGAAGAAAGTTCTGTCTAGGCTCTGCCCCGATATGGTTTGTGTCGAGCCATTCATTAGTCTGACTGTTTAATGAGAAAAACAGTAGTCAACATTTGAAGTGGATCAAAAAGTTAATCAAAGTTGTCCCTAAGAGACTAGAATGGGTATTGTTCAAAATTCATAACTTTGATGAAAGGTTTTGATCCACTTCAAATGTTGACTACTGTAGATTAAATTGAAAAAACTGAGAAAGAACAGCACGGCTTGATCTTCACCGTAAATACATTCTCTCCGCGCTGTCCAGTGCAGCTTCGGCACACAGATTTTGAGAGTTGGTCTAAATAAAACGTGTAGTTGTGAAAGCAGATGCCACGTAAATTATTTAATACGATAAATTAGTTGGCTATTTCACGGCATGCAAATGTATGTGTAGTGTACACAGAAGAAAGCTCTAGGCTCTGCCCCGGTGCGGTTTCTGTCAAGCCATTTGTTAGTCTGGCTCTGAAGAGAAAGAGATTAAAGGTAATTGCAATAAACTCACTAATAATTAGGGGTGTAAATAATAATCGATTCGTATCGATGCATCGATTATACAGCCGACGATTCGATGCATCGATGCGTCCGCAAGAGTATCGATTCATGTGTTTATTTTGCCGCCTGTCTATTTTCAGCATCTGCTCCGACATATGCGCACAACCTAGGCTACTAAGCTGCGGGTGGCGCTAACCTCATTATTGTCTTCTACTTCACACGTGTTACTTACGTTTCACAGTCTATCTATGTTCACACACATTGTTGAGTCTGACTTTCAAGAGCGATGGATCCCTCAGAGCGAGCTGGCAATGACAGTGAAATGTTACACACTCCAGTCGGCGTCAAGTCATGGGTGTGTGGATGTATTTTGGCTTCAGGAAAACAGATGGAGCAGTGGTAAGAGATGTTGCCGTTTGTCTGATTGCGCCCGTTTCACACATACTCCGTTTGCAGTGCGTATGCGGTGCGTATTTTTTTCAGTACCCATGTTAACAGGTCAGAGCTTTCACACTGCACGCGGTTGCGGTCCGTTTATCCGTTCCAGTTGCGGTGCGTATACAGCAGTGCAGAGATCGTTTGCGCACCGAGTCTATTTTTGCTGTGCTGCACGCGCTGAATTAAAGTGACAACGCATGTTTCGTGGTCAAAATGAACACAGATTGACATGAAAATGTAGTAATTTCACCATAAATGCGTTTAATTAAATAAATTGTTGTAATCTCACCATAAATGTATTTAATTTAATTCTACTATTTTTCACAGTCATCTTTTTTACTTTAAGACCGGGGTAAAGCAAGGAAAACTACAATTTACCTCAACAAGGCGACATAATGAACAACATTCATTCGTGGAGGTGGAAAAACAATTTCTTTGTGACATGCAATTGTATTCTGTATTCTCAATAAAAGGCAAATTATATATTATTTTTGTTGATTTATTTGAAACTTAATAGATATCATGTAAAAATCTAGTATTGAATCGTATCGAATCGAATCGTATCGCGGGGAATTCTGAAGTATCGAAAATAATCGAATCGTTGGCTTAAGAAATCGGTATCGTATCGAATCGTCATGTAGGCTCCGATTTACACCCCTACTAATAATCCATTCAACTGTATCATATGACTATTATTCTGGTGTGCAAAACCGAGTAAGAACTGATGACAGCTAGGCTTAATTGTTCTTTGGTTGACCAATCAGCGGAAAGGGGCGTTTTATTCCTGCCCATGTAGAGATCGAAAATTCAAGCTGTTTATACATTTTGGTTTTTATTGTTTTTCCATTTGACGGATTACTGTACGTTCACACCGCCGCCGACTTGAGCTTCCAAAGTTACCGGAAGTCATTCATTTTCAATGGAAGCTGGCTTCTCTCAGCTGCAAGGAGCGTCAAATCCATCGGCGTTGCGTTTTGAGCGTCAATCGGAAAGTTGAAAGTAGCTCAACTTTATGGTAATGAGCTATGACGCGGTTCAGCGGCAAAACACCAGAAACCAATCAGAATATAAGTGTGATAAAAACTAAAACTAAAAGTTCCGTTTAGTAGTCAAAAACGAGATAACAAATTATCCAAAGGTACACGGACCAAGAATGATTTTTTGAGTTTTATTATTTTCTTAGACAAGTGAAGTTACTGAAGAAAGCCTGGAAACAGATACATACATTCACTCTTATCTTCTGTCTGATATGCTGAAAACTGTAATGTTTCTTTGTGCATTAGTGACAAATCACGTAATGGCATGAGATCAGAGAAATTCAGGTCAGTAGTAGGCCTAGTTTGCATCCCTGGAAATGAATGTCGGTTGTTTCACTTTTTTTCTTTCTTTTTTTAATCGTAACCATTCGGCAAATATTGATGTATTGTCTCGGCGTGTTCAGCTGCTTATCTTAATACCTCAGCTCAGATTCTTCAAGCATTAAAAAGTGTTGCGCTGCTCGGATTCTGTGGACAGTAAATCCAGCCTTCTTCGATTTGATTGGCTATCAAACATTTCGACATTGATGAGCCGCTGCACTGAGACTGAGCACGCTCAATTTTTGACACAAGTGGGCCGCGCTGGCCATTCGTCTGGGCTGACGGAAAGATAGGCTATGTACATTTTCTATAATTCGTTCTTTATATATATTTACGTAGCAATGGACCAAACCAAGTTGTACGGCACGCCGGGAAAAGTCCAGGTGAACCAGATGCCCAGTCTGCCCCAGCCAGGAGTGTGTCCAAGCAGAAAATATAAACCAGAAATGTGTGCCCAGATAACTTTCGTGTCGTGTGCCGATGACAGTGACTGTGCCAACAATGAGAAATGCTGCAACAATGGATGTGGACTTAAGTGTATGGCTCCAGTTACAGGTATTTTTATATTATATTATCTATACTATAGCCTACTACATTACATTACAACATTACATTACATAACACTATGGGGCTGTAGAATGCTTGAATCTGATTGGTCCATATCACTTCGCCAAATGATTTCAGTTATTTCAAAGGTCCTTACAGCAACAACAGCAAAAGAACCAAAACCCACGACGACACTGACCAAGCAAATAAATATAGTAAACCATAGGATAAAAACAACAAATTATTTCCATATTTTTGGGGAAATACTGTAATTTTAAAGCAGAATAATTGACTCCGGTCTGTTGAATTATTAGAAAATAATGCACACTCAAGGTGTTTCTTGCTTTAGATCAGAAACAGTTTTAGATCAGAAATGGCTTGTGAAGTTCAAAAATAATTTAAGAAACAGCAAGTTACACTGAATAAAACATTTTAAAGTAGAAAGACTGAAATAGTTCTTTTGTAAAACGTATTCCAATATTATAAACAACTTCCAAAAACCTTTTTTTACAGTGAAAACTTCATTCAGCATTCAGTGATTTGGCTTCTCTGTCATGTGTCTGTATAACAGCAAACCCAGGAGTGTGTCCAATCACAACATATGAACCAGGAATGTGTGCCCGGATAAGTTTCGTGTCGTGTGCCGATGACAGTGACTGTGCCAACAATGAGAAATGCTGCAACAATGGATGTGGACTTCAGTGTATGACTCCAGATACAGGTATTTTTATATTATATTATATTATATTATATTATATTATATTATATTATATTATATTATATTATATTATATTATATTATATTATATTATATAATACCACAACCGGCCCACCACAACCGGTCCACATCAAATCACACCATAAACCCACCAGCGGATTATGCACAGAGCAATTTTTAACAGCTCTTACTAACATAAAAATATAACACAATACAGAAATATAAATGCTATATTTTAAATTTTTTATTGAAATGCTTATTAACATTAATGAATAATGATTAATAAATGTGTCTTTCCTGGTGTATATGGCAACTAGTAAATGCTCTGGTATGGTCTAGAACAGTGTTTCCCAACCTTTTTTCAGTCACGGCACCCTTTGAATTAAATATTTTTTTGTGGCACCCTACACTACTGTTGTCACGATACTACTTTGATACGATACCTTGAAATGTATCAATTTTCAATACCACAGGGAAGAACCGCCTACTGTCATATAGATATTTTTAATATTACCTAAAAAAAAATTTGTCCATCCATTGAAAGTCTAAGAATTTCTTCTGAAGAGATCTCTTTATATGATGACATATTTGATTATGGCTTTTATTCATATATAAACATTGTTCAATTACCATTGCAAATCTCACCTAAATGTTTGTTTACTGTGTATTTGTGTTTTTATATGGGGATCATTTTGTTATAATTGCACAAGATAGCTTGTTTTAATATATTTTTTAATGTAATCATTTCACAGTTAATCTTCAAATTAATGTAGAAACAACATAAAGATAGTATATTTTAAATAATTGTTTAATGGCATCTTTTTATGAATGAAGGCCAGTATCACTGATACCAATACTGTCTTCAATTATTTATTTATTTTCAATTTTAAACATTAATTATCGCCATTCAACACTACAGTATAATTGAAAGCTATCAATTTTAACATTTATTTGGCTCCAAAAAATATAACAACTGTTAATTAAAGTGAACTTAAAACAATCCTCACATAAGTCCATAATAAATGTCATATTTAACTGTGCCCTTCCTACCTAACAGGTAGGAAATACACAGAAATTTAATACAGTTATCAAATACTTCATAGTCTTCACTGCATAAATTATAAATTAAATATAGGTTAATCCTTATTAAAGCTACAAGCGTTCTTTAGTCAAGAGCAGTGAGTGATTTTCTCTGTTACCTGCATGTGTTCTTTGATTCTGCTGTCACGGCTGCACATGTGGAGCACGCTTACCATTTTCTCACAACTCTTTACGTTCCTTTAGGACTTTATTTAACTCATTTAAGACTGCTCTTATGAGGATACTCAACAAAACAGACATTTTGACATAATTGTGTGTTATTATTCGTTCAAGCGCGAAAGAGAACTCGATTCTGGCGTGCATCTATCTGTGCGCCCTGTGTGTGAAAGGACATTCACAGGCAGCGCGCTCTCTTTTGTCTTTTCACGCTTGCATGGTTTAAAAGCATTTTCATGAAGAAGAACGTGATCGTATAATGTAACGCTAGCCAAAGGATGACAGAAAAAACGGATGCTGCGTGAATTGCGTTAATAACACGTTGAACTGAAAAACATGAATCGCATGCGTTGACAGCACGGACATAACCGGACATGGAAAACGTACGATTTGCACTTTTATTATAAATTTGTGTGCGTAAATTGTTGTTATTAGAGACATCCGAGATTGATACATCATCTTTTTTCTTTTTTTTTTTCTTTTCTTTTTTTACACATTTTAGAATGTAAAAATGTTTGATGGTGTTTTTACACGAAACCCCTGCTCTCCGGTTGGGAAACGCTGGTTTAGAACAGGGGTGTTCAATCCTGGTCCTCCTAGGGACCCACCAATCTGCACTTTTTATGTGTCTCTATCTGACAGTTTTAGAACAGTTCTCATCTAATGAGCTGATGAATGCTTGACTTTGATTGGTTGACGAAGATTCTAAGGTGTGTAATTATTTTCAGGGAAACACACAGCTAAAGTAGTTCCAGGCAGGTCTTGACCGCATTACATGTCCATATCACTTCGCCAAATAATTTCAGTTATTTCAAAGGTCCTTACAGCAAATTATTTCCTTGTTTTTTGGAAATAATGATTAGCAGAATAATTGACTCCGGTTCGTTGCATTTTTAGAAAATAATGCACACCCGAGGTGTTCGTTGCTGTAAAACGTATTCCAATAATATATACAACTTACAAATATATTTTTTTACATAAAAATAAATAAAAAAACATTCAGCGTTCAGTGATATGGCTTCTCTGTCATGTGTCTGTTTAACAGTAAAGCCAGGAGTGTGTCCAAGCACAAATGATGCAGTAAAGTGTTTCATGAGGGGTTTAGCGCTGTGTGCCGACGACAGTGAGTGTCCCAACAATGAGAAATGCTGCAGCAGTGCATGCGGTGGACGTCAGTGTACAGCACCAGTTACAGGTATTATATAATATAATATAATATAATATAATATATTATATTATATTATACTACAGGTCTGTTGAATGTTTTAATCTGATTGGTTGACAAAGATTCTAAGGTGTGCAATTATTCTCATGGAAACGCACGGCTAAAGTAGTTCCAGGCAGGTCTTGACCGCAATACCTACAGTGAGGAAAATAAGTATTTGAACACCCTGCTATTTTGCAAGTTCTCCCACTTAGAAATCATGGAGGGGTCTGAAATTGTCATCGTAGGTGCATGTCCACTGTGAGATACATAATCTAAAAAAAAAAATCCAGAAATCACAATGTATGATTTTTTAACTATTTATTTGTATGATACAGCTGCAAATAAGTATTTGAACACCTGAGAAAATCAATGTTAATATTTGGTACAGTAGCCTTTGTTTGCAATTACAGAGGTCAAACGTTTCCTGTAGTTTTTCACCAGGTTTGCACACACTGCAGGAGGGATTTTGGCCCACTCCTCCACACAGATCTTCTCTAGATCAGTCAGGTTTCTGGGCTGTCGCTGAGAAACATGGAGTTTGAGCTCTCTCCAAAGATTCTCTATTGGGTTTAGGTCTGGAGACTGGCTAGGCCACGCCAGAACCTTGATATGCTTCTTACAGAGCCACTCCTTGGTTATCCTGGCTGTGTGCTTCGGGTCATTGTCATGTTGGAAGACCCAGCCTCGACCCATCTTCAATGCTCTAACTGAGGGAAGGAGGTTGTTCCCCAAAATCTCGCAATACATGGCCCCGGTCATCCTCTCCTTAATACAGTGCAGTCGCCCTGTCCCATGTGCAGAAAAACACCCCCAAAGCATGATGCTACCACCCCCATGCTTCACAGTAGGGATGGTGTTCTTGGGATGGTACTCATCATTCTTCTTCCTCCAAACACGGTTAGTGGAATTATGACCAAAAAGTTCTATTTTGGTCTCATCTGACCACATGAGTTTCTCCCATGACTCCTCTGGAACATCCAAATGGTCATTGGCAAACTTAAGACGGGCCTTGACATGTGCTGGTTTAAGCAGGGGAACCTTCCGTGCCATGCATGATTTCAAACCATGACGTCTTAGTGTATTACCAACAGTAACCTTGGAAACGGTGGTCCCAGCTCTTTTCAGGTCATTGACCAGCTCCTCCCGTGTAGTTCTGGGCTGATTTCTCACCTTTCTTAGGATCATTGAGACCCCACGAGGTGAGATCTTGCATGGAGCCCCAGTCCGAGGGAGATTGACAGTCATGTTTAGCTTCTTCCATTTTCTAATGATTGCTCCAACAGTGGACCTTTTTTCACCAAGCTGCTTGGCAATTTCCCCGTAGCACTTTCCAGCCTTGTGGAGGTGTACAATTTTGTCTCTAGTGTCTTTGGACAGCTCTTTGGTCTTGGCCATGTTAGTAGTTGGATTCTTACTGATTGTATGGGGTGGACAGTTGTCTTTATGCAGCTAACGACCTCAAACAGGTGCATCTAATTTAGGATAATAAATGGAGTGGAGGTGGACATTTTAAAGGCAGACTAACAGGTCTTTGAGGGTCAGAATTCTAGCTGATAGACAGGTGTTCAAATACTTATTTGCAGCTGTATCATATAAATAGTTCAAAAATCATATATTGTGATTTCTGGATTTTTTTTTTTAGATTATGTCTCTCACAGTGGACATGCACCTACGATGACAATTTCAGACCCCTCCATGATTTCCAAGTGGGAGAACTTGCAAAATAGCAGGGTGTTCAAATACTTATTTTCCTCACTGTATATGTCCATATCACTTCGCCAAATTATTTCAGTTATTTCAAAGTTCCTTACAGCAACAACAGCAAAAGAACCAAAAGCCTCTGTGAAGTAGATATTCAATGATATGGCTTCTCTGTCATGTGTCTGTATAACAGCAAACCCAGGAGTGTGTCCAATCAGAACATATGAACCAGGAATGTGTGCCCGGATACGTTTCGTGTCGTGTGCCGATGACAGTGACTGTGCCAACAATGAGAAATGCTGCAACAATGGATGTGGACTTCAGTGTATGGCTCCAGTTACAGGTATTATATTATATTATATTATATGGCTAAAAAATGGCCATGGACTTTCTGGCACAGAGCGGCCCACCACAACCGGTCCACAACAAATCACACCATAAACCCACCAGCTCATTATGCACAGAGCAATTTTTAACAGCGCTTACTAACATAAAAATATAACACAATACAGAAATATAAATGCTATTTTTTTTTATTTTTTTTGAAATGTTTATTAACATTAATGAATAATGATTCATAAATGTGTCTTTCCTGGTGTATATGGCAAATGGTAAATGCTCTGGTATGGTCTAGAACAGTGGTTCCCAAACCTGTCCTAAAGGCACCCCAACACTGCACGTTTTCTTTGTCTCCCTAATCAAACACACCTGATTCAACTCATCAGCTCATTATGAGCTGATGAGTTGAATCAGGTGTGTTTGATTAGGGAGACAAAGAAAATGTGCAGTGTTGGGGTGCCTTCAGGACAGGTTTGGGAACCACTGGTCTAGAACAGTGTTTCCCATCCTTTTTTCAGTCACGGCACCCTGGAAAGGTCGATTAACTTTTTTCTTTCTTTTTTTAAAAATCGTAACCATTCGGGAAATATTGATGTATTGTCTCGGTGTGTTCAGCTGCTTATCTTAATACCTCAGCTCAGATTCTTCAAGCATTAAAAAGTGTTGCACTGCTCGGATTCTGTGGACAGTAAATCCAGCCTTCTTCGATTTGATTGGCTATCAAACATTTCGACATTGACGAGCCGCTGCACTGAGACTGAGCACGCTCAATTTTTGACACAAGTGGGCCGCGCTGGCCATTCGTCTGGGCTGACGGAAAGATAGGCTATGTACATTTTCTATAATTCGTTCTTTATATATATTTACGTAGCAATGGACCAAACCAAGTTGTACGGCACACCGGGAAAAGTCCAGGTGAACCAGATGCCCAGTCTGCCCCAGCCAGGAGTGTGTCCAAGCAGAAAATATAAACCAGAAATGTGTGCCCGGATAACTTTCGTGTCGTGTGCCGATGACAGTGACTGTGCCAACAATGAGAAATGCTGCAACAATGGATGTGGACTTAAGTGTATGGCTCCAGTTACAGGTATTTTTATATTATATTATCTACATTACATTACAACATTACATTACATAACACTATGGGGCTGTAGAATGCTTGAATCTGATTGGTCCATATCACTTCGCCAAATGATTTCAGTTATTTCAAAGGTCCTTACAGCAACAACAGCAAAAGAACCAAAACCCACGACGACACTGACCAAGCAAATAAATATAGTAAACCATAGGATAAAAACAACAAATTATTTCCATATTTTTGGGGAAATACTGTAATTTTAAAGCAGAATAATTGACTCCGGTCTGTTGAATTATTAGAAAATAATGCACACTCAAGGTGTTTCTTGCTTTAGATCAGAAACAGTTTTAGATCAGAAATGGCTTGTGAAGTTCAAAAATAATTTAAGAAACAGCAAGTTACACTGAATAAAACATTTTAAAGTAGAAAGGCTGAAATGGTTCTTTTGTAAAACGTATTCCAATATTATAAACAACTTCCAAAAACCTTTTTTTACAGTGAAAACTTCATTCAGCATTCAGTGATTTGGCTTCTCTGTCATGTGTCTATATAACAGCAAACCCAGGAGTGTGTCCAATCACAACATATGAACCAGGAATGTGTGCCCGGATAAGTTTCGTGTCGTGTGCCGATGACAGTGACTGTGCCAACAATGAGAAATGCTGCAGCAATGGATGTGGACTTCAGTGTATGGCTCCAGTTACAGGTATTTTTATATTATATTATATTATATTAAATTATATTATATTATATTATATTATATTATATTATATTATATTATATTATATTATATTATATTATAGGGCTAAAAAGTGGCCCTGGACTTTCTGGCACAGAGCGGCCCACCACAACCGGTCCACATCAAATCACACCATAAACCCACCAGCTCATTATGCATAGAGCAATTTTTAACAGCTCTTACTAACATAAAAATATAACACAATACAGAAATATAAATGCTATATTTTTTTATTTTTATTGAAATGCTTATTAACATTAATGAATAATGATTAATAAATGTGTCTTTCCTGGTGTATATGGCAACTAGTAAATGCTCTGGTATGGTCTAGAAAAGTGTTTCCCAACCTTTTTTCAGTCACGGCACCCTTTGAATTAAATATTTTTTTGTGGCACCCTACACTACTGTTGTCACGATACTACTTTGATACGATACCTTGAAATGTATCAATTTTCAATACCACAGGGAAGAACCGCCTACTGTCATATAGATATTTTTAATATTATCTAAAAAAAAATGTGTCCATCCATTGAAAGTCTAAGAATTTCTTCTGAAGAGATCTCTTTATATGATGACATATTTGATTATGGCTTTTATTCATATATAAACATTGTTCAATTACCATTGCAAATCTCACCTAAATGTTTGTTTACTGTGTATTTGTGTTTTTATATGGGGATCATTTTGTTATAATTGCACAAGATAGCTTGTTTTAATATATTTTTTAATGTAATCATTTCACAGTTAATCTTCAAATTAATGTAGAAACAACATAAAGACAGTATATTTTAAATAATTGTTTAATGGCATCTTTTTATGAATGAAGGCCAGTATCACTGATACCAATACTGTCTTCAATTATTTATTTATTTTCAATTTTAAACATTAATTATCGCCATTCAACACTACAGTATAATTGAAAGCTATCAATTTTAACATTTATTTGGCTCCAAAAAATATAACAACTGTTAATTAAAGTGAACTTAAAACAATCCTCACATAAGTCCATAATAAATGTCATATTTAACTCTGCCCTTCCTACCTAACAGGTAGGAAATACACAGAAATTTAATACAGTTATCAAATACTTCATAGTCTTCACTGCATAAATTATAAATTAAATATAGGTTAATCCTTATTAAAGCTACAAGCGTTCTTTAGTCAAGAGCAGTGAGTGATTTTCTCTGTTACCTGCATGTGTTCTTTGATTCTGCTGTCACGGCTGCACATGTGGAGCACGCTTACCATTTTCTCACAACTCTTTACGTTCCTTTAGGACTTTATTTAACTCATTTAAGACTGCTCTTATGAGGATACTCAACAAAACAGACATTTTGACATAATTGTGTTATTATTCGTTCAAGCGCGAAAGAGAACTCGATTCTGGCGTGCGTCTATCTGTGCGCCCTGTGTGTGAAAGGACATTCACAGGCAGCGCGCTCTCTTTTGTCTTTTCACGCTTGCATGGTTTAAAAGCATTTGCATGAAGAAGAACGTGTTCATATAATGTAACACTAGCCAAAGGATGACAGAAAAAACGGATGCTGCGTGAATTGCGTTAATAACGCGTTGAATTGAAAAACATGAATCGCATGCGTTGACAGCACGGACATAACCGGACATGGAAAACGTATGATTTGCACTTTTATTATAAATTTGTGTGCGTAAATTGTTGTTATTAGAGACATCCGAGATTGATACATCTTCTTTTTTCTTTTTTTTTTCTTTTCTTTTTTTACACATTTTAGAAATGTAAAAATGTTTGATGGTGTTTTTACACGAAACCCCTGCTCTCCGGTTGGGAAACGCTGGTTTAGAACAGGGGTGTTCAATCCTGGTCCTCCTAGGGACCCACCAATCTGCACTTTTTATGTGTCTCTATCTGACAGTTTTAGAACAGTTCTCATCTAATGAGCTGATGAATGCTTGACTTTGATTGGTTGACGAAGATTCTAAGGTGTGTAATTATTTTCAGGGAAACACACAGCTAAAGTAGTTCCAGGCAGGTCTTGACCGCATTACATGTCCATATCACTTCGCCAAATGATTTCAGTTATTTCAAAGGTCCTTACAGCAAATTATTTCCTTGTTTTTTGGAAATAATGATTAGCAGAATAATTGACTCCGGTTCGTTGCATTTTTAGAAAATAATGCACACCCGAGGTGTTCGTTGCTGTAAAACGTATTCCAATAATATATACAACTTACAAATATATTTTTTTACAAAAAAAAAAAAAAAAAAACATTCAGCGTTCAGTGATATGGCTTCTCTGTCATGTGTCTGTTTAACAGTAAAGCCAGGAGTGTGTCCAAGCACAAATGATGCAGTAAAGTGTTTCATGAGGGGTTTAGCGCTGTGTGCCGACGACAGTGAGTGTCCCAACAATGAGAAATGCTGCAGCAGTGCATGCGGTGGACGTCAGTGTACAGCACCAGTTACAGGTATTATATAATATAATATAATATAATATAATATAAAACAATATAATATTTTATATTATATTATATTAAATAATATAATATTTTATATTATATTATATTATACTACAGGTCTGTTGAATGTTTTAATCTGATTGGTTGACAAAGATTCTAAGGTGTGCAATTATTCTCATGGAAACGCACGGCTAAAGTAGTTCCAGGCAGGTCTTGACCGCAATACCTATATGTCCATATCACTTCGCCAAATTATTTCAGTTATTTCAAAGTTCCTTACAGCAACAACAGCAAAAGAACCAAAAGCCTCTGTGAAGTAGATATTCAGTGATATGGCTTCTCTGTCATGTGTCTGTATAACAGCAAACCCAGGAGTGTGTCCAATCAGAACATATGAACCAGGAAAGTGTGCCCGGATACGTTTCGTGTCGTGTGCCGATGACAGGGACTGTGCCAACAATGAGAAATGCTGCAACAATGGATGTGGACTTCAGTGTATGGCTCCAGTTACAGGTATTATATTATATTATATTATATTATATTATATTATATTATATTATATTATATGGCTAAAAAGTGGCCCTGGACTTTCTGGCACAGAGCGGCCAACCAAGTCAAGTCAAGTCAAGTCAAGTTTATTTGTATAGCGCTTTTCACAATACAGATTGTATCAAAGCAGCTTCACAGTATTAAATTAAAATAATACAACAAAGTTTGTTTCAAGAGGAATTTATTGATTGATAAAATTAAATTAAATATCCCCAAAATATCCCCAACTGAGCAAGCCAAAGGCAACAGTGGCAAGGAACCGAAAAACTCCATCAAGTGACCTAATGGTGTCCTAAAACTCCATCAGGTGACCTAATGGAGAAAAAAAACCTTGGGAGAACCCAGGCTCAGTCGGGGGCCAGTTCTCCTCTGGCATTTATGAGCTAGAGGCCAGATTGTAGTTTGAACTGTAGGATTATATGAATGCCTGGCTGAAGAGATGCGACTTTAATCTAGTTTTAAACTGGGAGAGCGAGTCTGAGCAACGAACAGTATCAGGAAGACTATTCCAGAGTTTTGGAGCCAAATGTGAGAATGCTCTCCCTCCTTTGGTGGTTCTGGATATCCTAGGTATGACCAAAAGCCTTGAATTTAGTGATCTTAAAGAGCGCGATGGATTATAGGGTGATAGAAGATCCGTTAAATAGACTGGAGCTAAGCCTAAACCACAACCAGTCCACAACAAATCACACCATAAACCCACCAGCTCATTATGCACAGAGCAATTTTTAACAGCGTTTACTAACATACAACACAATACAGAAATATAAATGCTATTTATTAAATTTTTTTTATTGAAATGCTTATTAACATTAATGAATAATAATTAATAAATGTGTCTTTCCTGGTGTATATGGCAAATAGTAAATGCTCTGGTATGGACTAGAACAGTGTTTCCCATCCTTTTTTCAGTCACGGCACCCTGGAAATTAATGTCGGTCGATTCACTTTTTTCGTTCTTTTATTTTAAATCGTAACCATTCGGCAAATATTGATGTATTGTCTCGCCGTGTTCAGCTGCTTATCTTAATACCTCAGCTCAGATTCTTCAAGCATTAAAAAGTGTTGCGCTGCTCGGATTCTGTGGACAGTAAATCCAGCCTTCTTCGATTTGATTGGCTATCAAACATTTCGACATTGACGAGCCGCTGCACTGAGACTGAGCACGCTCAATTTTTGACACAAGTGGGCCGCGCTGGCCATTCGTCTGGGCTGACGGAAAGATAGGCTATGTACATTTTCTATAATTCGTTCTTTATATATATTTACGTAGCAATGGACCAAACCAAGTTGTACGGCACACCGGGAAAAGTCCAGGTGAACCAGATGCCCAGTCTGCCCCAGCCAGGAGTGTGTCCAAGCAGAAAATATAAACCAGAAATGTGTGCCCGGATACGTTTCGTGTCGTGTGCCGATGACAGTGACTGTGCCAACAATGAGAAATGCTGCAACAATGGATGTGGACTTCAGTGTATGGCTCCAGTTACAGGTATTTTTATATTATATTATCTATACTATAGCCTACTACATTACATTACAACATTACATTACATAACACTATGGGGCTAGAGTTCTCAACGGGCCTAAAAATTACAACCCGACCCGACCCGGCCCGTGGCTTTTAAAGCCCGGACCCGATGTAACCCGACACATCAACATGAATTATCTGCCCGAACCCGGCCCGTGGCCCGACGCCGTGTCGGAATTTTTTTTTCTCATACACGTATTATCATGACCAGCAGACGCAAATTCAAATCAACCTTTAATGTTCACGCCTTTTAACAATACAAACAACTGAAACAATAAACTTTAAATATATAAATAGGCTGTAGTAGCGACGGTGAATTCACCTGCGGCAAGTTTACTTTTACCAACTCCATCTTCTTCTCCAGGCTAAAGGCGTGCACGCAGCGGTGTCTGCCCCCGCCCCTCTCCATGATGCACGTTGCACGCAGCAGCCAGACTTTCTTTACAGTGAACAGCAGCGATGATTAATAAATGTTTTTTTTTTTTTTACTGAGCGGAAAAGATTAAGCCCGAGGTCCGACCCGACCCAAGTCATTTACTTATATTTTCGACCCGAACCCGCGGGTCCCGTCGGGTTTGTCGGGCCGACCCGACCCGTTGAGAACTCTATATGGGGCTGTAGAATGCTTGAATCTGATTGGTCCATATCACTTCGCCAAATGATTTCAGTTATTTCAACGGTCCTTACAGCAACAACAGCAAAAGAACCAAAACCCACGACGACACTGACCAAGCAAATAAATATAGTAAACCATAGGATAAAAACAACAAATTATTTCCATATTTTTGGGGAAATACTGTAATTTTAAAGCAGAATAATTGACTCCGGTCTGTTGAATTATTAGAAAATAATGCACACTCAAGGTGTTTCTTGCTTTAGATCAGAAACAGTTTTAGATCAGAAATGGCTTGTGAAGTTCAAAAATAATTTAAGAAACAGCAAGTTACACTGAATAAAACATTTTAAAGTAGAAAGACTGAAATAGTTCTTTTGTAAAACGTATTCCAATATTATAAACAACTTCCAAAAACCTTTTTTTACAGTGAAAACTTAATTCAGCATTCAGTGATTTGGCTTCTCTGTCATGTGTCTATATAACAGCAAACCCAGGAGTGTGTCCAATCACAACATATGAACCAGGAATGTGTGCCTGGATACGTTTCGTGTCGTGTGCCGATGACAGTGACTGTGCCAACAATGAGAAATGCTGCAGCAATGGATGTGGACTTCAGTGTATGGCTCCAGTTACAGGTATTTTTATATTATATTATATTATATTATATTATATTATATTATATTATATTATATTATATTATATTATATTATATTATATTATATTATATTATATTATATTATATGGCTAAAAAGTGGCCCTGGACTTTCTGGCACAGAGCGGCCAACCACAACCAGTCCACAACAAATCACACCATAAACCCACCAGCTCATTATGCACAGAGCAATTTTTAACAGCGTTTACTAACATACAACACAATACAGAAATATAAATGCTATTTATTTAATTTTTTTTATTGAAATGCTTATTAACATTAATGAATAATAATTAATAAATGTGTCTTTCCTGGTGTATATGGCAAATAGTAAATGCTCTGGTATGGACTAGAACAGTGTTTCCCATCCTTTTTTCAGTCACGGCACCCTGGAAATTAATGTCGGTCGATTCACTTTTTTCGTTCTTTTATTTTAAATCGTAACCATTCGGCAAATATTGATGTATTGTCTCGCCGTGTTCAGCTGCTTATCTTAATACCTCAGCTCAGATTCTTCAAGCATTAAAAAGTGTTGCGCTGCTCGGATTCTGTGGACAGTAAATCCAGCCTTCTTCGATTTGATTGGCTATCAAACATTTCGACATTGACGAGCCGCTGCACTGAGACTGAGCACGCTCAATTTTTGACACAAGTGGGCCGCGCTGGCCATTCGTCTGGGCTGACGGAAAGATAGGCTATGTACATTTTCTATAATTCGTTCTTTATATATATTTACGTAGCAATGGACCAAACCAAGTTGTACGGCACACCGGGAAAAGTCCAGGTGAACCAGATGCCCAGTCTGCCCCAGCCAGGAGTGTGTCCAAGCAGAAAATATAAACCAGAAATGTGTGCCCGGATACGTTTCGTGTCGTGTGCCGATGACAGTGACTGTGCCAACAATGAGAAATGCTGCAACAATGGATGTGGACTTCAGTGTATGGCTCCAGTTACAGGTATTTTTATATTATATTATCTATACTATAGCCTACTACATTACATTACAACATTACATTACATAACACTATGGGGCTAGAGTTCTCAACGGGCCTAAAAATTACAACCCGACCCGACCCGGCCCGTGGCTTTTAAAGCCCGGACCCGATGTAACCCGACACATCAACATGAATTATCTGCCCGAACCCGGCCCGTGGCCCGACGCCGTGTCGGAATTTTTTTTTCTCATACACGTATTATCATGACCAGCAGACGCAAATTCAAATCAACCTTTAATGTTCACGCCTTTTAACAATACAAACAACTGAAACAATAAACTTTAAATATATAAATAGGCTGTAGTAGCGACGGTGAATTCACCTGCGGCAAGTTTACTTTTACCAACTCCATCTTCTTCTCCAGGCTAAAGGCGTGCACGCAGCGGTGTCTGCCCCCGCCCCTCTCCATGATGCACGTTGCACGCAGCAGCCAGACTTTCTTTACAGTGAACAGCAGCGATGATTAATAAATGTTTTTTTTTTTTTTACTGAGCGGAAAAGATTAAGCCCGAGGTCCGACCCGACCCAAGTCATTTACTTATATTTTCGACCCGAACCCGCGGGTCCCGTCGGGTTTGTCGGGCCGACCCGACCCGTTGAGAACTCTATATGGGGCTGTAGAATGCTTGAATCTGATTGGTCCATATCACTTCGCCAAATGATTTCAGTTATTTCAACGGTCCTTACAGCAACAACAGCAAAAGAACCAAAACCCACGACGACACTGACCAAGCAAATAAATATAGTAAACCATAGGATAAAAACAACAAATTATTTCCATATTTTTGGGGAAATACTGTAATTTTAAAGCAGAATAATTGACTCCGGTCTGTTGAATTATTAGAAAATAATGCACACTCAAGGTGTTTCTTGCTTTAGATCAGAAACAGTTTTAGATCAGAAATGGCTTGTGAAGTTCAAAAATAATTTAAGAAACAGCAAGTTACACTGAATAAAACATTTTAAAGTAGAAAGACTGAAATAGTTCTTTTGTAAAACGTATTCCAATATTATAAACAACTTCCAAAAACCTTTTTTTACAGTGAAAACTTCATTCAGCATTCAGTGATTTGGCTTCTCTGTCATGTGTCTATATAACAGCAAACCCAGGAGTGTGTCCAATCACAACATATGAACCAGGAATGTGTGCCTGGATACGTTTCGTGTCGTGTGCCGATGACAGTGACTGTGCCAACAATGAGAAATGCTGCAGCAATGGATGTGGACTTCAGTGTATGGCTCCAGTTACAGGTATTTTTATATTATATTATATTATATTATATTATATTATATTATATTATATTATATTATATTATATTATATTATATTATATTATATTATATTATATTATATTATAGGGCTAAAAAGTGGCCCTGGACTTTCTGGCACAGAGCGGCCCACCACAACCGGTCCACATCAAATCACACCATAAACCCACCAGCTCATTATGCACAGAGCAATTTTTAACAGCTCTTACTAACATAAAAATATATCACAATACAGAAATATAAATGCTATATTTAAAATTTTTTATTGAAATGCTTATTAACATGAATGAATAATGATTAATAAATGTGTCTTTCCTGGTGTATATGGCAACTAGTAAATGCTCTGGTATGGTCTAGAACAGTGTTTCCCATCCTTTTTTCAGTCACGGCACCCTTTGAATTAAAAAAAACATTTGTGGCACCCTACACTACTGTTGTCACGATACTACTTTGATACGATACCTTGAAATGTATCAATTTTCAATACCACAGGGAAGAACCGCCTACTGTCATATCGATATTTTTAATATTATCTAAAAAAAAAATTGTCCATCCATTGAAAGTCTAAGAATTTCTTTTGAAGAGATCACTTTATATGATGACATATTTGATTATGGCTTTTATTCATATATAAACATTGTTCAATTACCATTGCAAATCTCACCTAAATGTTTGTTTACTGTGTATTTGTGTTTTTATATGGGGATCATTTTGTTATAATTGCACAAGATAGCTTGTTTTAATATATTTTTTAATGTAATCATTTCACAGTTAATCTTCAAATGAATGTAGAAACAACATAAAGACAGTATATTTTAAATAATTGTTTAATGGCATCTTTTTATGAATGAAGGCCAGTATCACTGATACCAATACTGTCTTCAATTATTTATTTATTTTCAATTTTAAACATTAATTATCGCCATTCAACACTACAGTATAATTGAAAGCTATCAATTTTAACATTTATTTGGCTCCAAAAAATATAACAACTGTTAATTAAAGTGAACTTAAAACAATCCTCACATGGGTCCATAATAATATGACATATATTTAACTGTGCCCTTCCTACCTAACAGGTACACTCTAAAAAGAGATGTGTTAAAAAACAACACACAGCATGTGTTGATGGTATTTTGACACATGTTGTGTATATTTTTAACACACAATGTGTTTTAAAATGTAACTCTGGATAGAATAGCACTGGGTGGAGGAGAGTTTGTGTTTATGAAAAAAATTATAGGTATATTTTATATGGTATCCCATAAAATGCTCTAAAATAAATAAAGCAATACATTCAAATAAATAAATTAAATCTTAATTCATGAAAACTTAAAGATTAACGGGTGTTTTTTTGCAGCCAATCACATCATGCCTCTTTTTCTATGTCTTTTTCAAATGCTGCTTTCACTTGTTATTAATAACCAGATTAACTTTATTTCTGTCAGATGTCTACAGAAGCTCTAATTGAGAATTAACAGGTTTCGGTGTTGACGATTCATTGAATGTTTCATTTAAAGTCACCAGAATCGTGATTAGTGTCAGCTTTATTTGGGCTCTTGACCCTTGACTCTTTAACATTAGTTTTTTCTGTTTGCTATAAATGTGTATTTATTTTAACACATTTGAAACAGCAGAAATAATCATGAGAAAAATATGCTCAGATGATAATATTATCATCATGGACATGTAAGATTGATAAGCTCAGCAAGAGTTTAATATTTGAAAGATGAGTGTAATATATAAAAGATGAATTTGAAAAAGATTAGCATATTGCAATTAGCTTAAAATTCATTTTTAAATATACACTTTGTACAGAACCTTATAGACTATTGTATCAAACAGACCTCAAGAATCGGCACATGAATCTCAACAACGGTGACAAACAAAAAGCTTCATGCCGCAATGCATGCTGGGTGCCACCATAGTACAAATCTCATCCATGAATCCCAGCATGCATTGCAGCATGAAGCTTTTCGTTTGTCACCATTGTTGAGATTCATACGCTGATTCTTGAGGTCTGTGTTTGACTAGTTTATGCTGCAGATTAAAATTTTCAGATTTTTTTTCTTTTTTTTTGCACTGATACTGAACAGATAGCATGATGTAGTGTCACAAGATTGTTGTAACTAACAGCACATAAATAAATTAAATGCGCACCATCCATATACTCATAAACTTGATCAGATGTTTCTTGATGATGTCATAATCAGCAAGTGCTGATCTGATCATATTTTCTCTCACCATAACAAATGTATTTTATTAAACTACAGTTAAAGCAGCCAGAGAAAAACTAAAAGAAGAGTAAAGGGTCAAGAGCTCAAATAAAGGAGCCATTAATCACTTTTTATGTGTCTCTATCTGACAGTCTTAGAACAGTTCTCATCTAATGAGCTGATGAATGCTTGACTTTGATTGGTTGACGAAGATTCTAAGGTGTGCAATTATTTTCAGGGAAACACACTGCAAAAGTAGTTCCAGGCAGGTCTTGACCGCATTACATGTCCATATCACTTCGCCAAATGATTTCAGTTATTTCAAAGGTCCTTACAGCAAATTATTTCCTTGTTTTTTGGAAATAATGATTAGCAGAATAATTGACTCCGGTTCGTTGCATTTTGAGAAAATAATGCACACCCGAGGTGTTCGTTGCTGTATTCCAATAATGTATTCCAATAATATATACAACTTACAAATATATTTTTTTACATTGAAAAAGAAACATTCAGCATTCAGTGATATGGCTTCTCTGTCATGTGTCTGTTTAACAGTAAAGCCAGGAGTGTGTCCAAGCACAAATGATGCAGTAAAGTGTTTCATGATCGGTTTAGCGCTGTGTGCCGACGACAGTGAGTGTCCCAACAATGAGAAATGCTGCAGCAGTGCATGCGGTGGACGTCAGTGTACAGCACCAGTTACAGGTATTATATAATATAATGTAATGTAATGTAATGTAATATTAAATAATATTTTATATGATATTATTAGTGGTCGACTGATATTGTTTTTTTGATGGCCGATGCCGATATCTTAGAGAGCAGGATGGCCGATGGCCGATATAAAGCCGATATTTGTATTATATACTTTATATTTATTTTAATCAATATTTTATGCATTTTAAATAAATTAGAAAACAAATCTTTAAAATAAACATGCTTATACTTTAGATGGCAACTTCTTGAATCTGCAATCCTATTACAGTATTTTTCACAAATAAAGTAATTGTTTAAAAATATATGAATATGTGAATAAAAAGGAAGTAAACACTAACATTGCACTCAGTAATCTGGTAATATTGTGCGCACTGGTAATCATATTTTTTCAAATAAAGACAAGGTAACGCTAATATTACATAGCACACAGTGAAAACGATATGAATATGACACAGTGGGCAACTGGATATAGCACAGCATATTTTAAAATGAAGTTTTTCGATCGCGACTCCTGAAGCTGATCTTCTGTTTGCATTCACTCACTTCGCACGGACCGACCGTCACTCGCAGTAACACGTTTATGCAGGCTACAAATGCACACTTCACAAGATATCACAGCTGGATTCCATTAACTCTGCAAGGTTTGTGAAATTAAATGTTTATTAGATATTCAGAGATTTGTTTAAATTATGTAGATGCGCATTTGCTGAATGTTGACATTAAATGAGAAAGTATTTTAGCCTAATTGTTTGCCTTTTCTGTAACAAATAATATAAAAGCAACACTTTACTTTTTCGCATACCATTTACTTTCTTTGTTTACCAGTTCTGTCTAACAAAGTATTAGATATGACTGACAGAGATCGTAAACTAATGAAGACGGAGAATGTGAGTGAGTGCTGTGTGAGCAGGCGCTGCCGTTCTCTTCTCAGGCGCTGGTGTTCTCAGTGCCGCCCGTCAAAATAAAAGTCCGGAGCGCCGTCAAAATAAAAGTACATAAAAAAACTAAAGTAGTTCCAGGCAGGTCTTGACCGCATTACCTATATGTCCATATCACTTCGCCAAATGATTTCAGTTATTTCAAAGTTCCTTACAGCAACAACAGCAAAAGAACCAAAAGCCCCTGTGAAAAAGATATTCGGTGATATGGCTTCTCTGTCATGTGTCTGTATAACAGCAAACCCAGGAGTGTGTCCAATCACAGCATATGAACCAGGAATGTGTGCCCGGATACGTTTCGTGTCGTGTGCCGATGACAGTGACTGTGCCAACAATGAGAAATGCTGCAACAATGGATGTGGACTTCAGTGTATGGCTCCAGTTACAGGTATTATATTATATTATATTATATTATATTATATTATATTATATTATATTATATTATATTATATTGCTAAAAAGTGGCCCTGGACTTTCTGGCACAGAGCGGCCAACCACAACCAGTCCACAACAAATCACACCATAAACCCACCAGCTCATTATGCACAGAGCAATTTTTAACAGCGTTTACTAACATACAAATACAACACAATACAGAAATATAAATGCTATTTTTTTATTTTTTTTATTGAAATGCTTATTAACATTAATGAATAATAATTAATAAATGTGTCTTTCCTGGTGTATATGGCAAATAGTAAATGCTCTGGTATGGACTAGAACAGTGTTTCCCATCCTTTTTTCAGTCACGGCACCCTGGAAATTAATGTCGGTCGATTCACTTTTTTCGTTCTTTTTTTTTAAATCGTAACCATTCGGCAAATATTGATGTATTGTCTCGCCGTGTTCAGCTGCTTATCTTAATACCTCAGCTCAGATTCTTCAAGCATTAAAAAGTGTTGCGCTGCTCGGATTCTGTGGACAGTAAATCCAGCCTTCTTCGATTTGATTGGCTATCAAACATTTCGACATTGACGAGCCGCTGCACTGAGACTGAGCACGCTACATTTTTGACACAAGTGGCCGCGCTGGCCATTCGTCTGGGCTGACGGAAAGATAGGCTATGTACATTTTCTATAATTCGTTCTTTATATATATTTACGTAGCAATGGACCAAACCAAGTTGTACGGCACACCGGGAAAAGTCCAGGTGAACCAGATGCCCAGTCTGCCCCAGCCAGGAGTGTGTCCAAGCAGAAAATATAAACCAGAAATGTGTGCCCGGATAACTTTCGTGTCGTGTGCCGATGACAGTGACTGTGCCAACAATGAGAAATGCTGCAACAATGGATGTGGACTTAAGTGTATGGCTCCAGTTACAGGTATTTTTATATTATATTATCTATACTATAGCCTACTACATTACATTACAACATTACATTACATAACACTATGGGGCTAGAGTTCTCAACGGGCCTAAAAATTACAACCCGACCCGACCCGGCCCATGGCTTTTAAAGCCCGGACCCGATGTAACCCGACACATCAACATGAATTATCTGCCCGAACCCGGCCCGCGGCCCGACGCCGTGTCGGAATTTTTTTTTCTCATACACGTATTATCATGACCAGCAGACGCAAATTCAAATCAACCTTTAATGTTCACGCCTTTTAACAATACAAACAACTGAAACAATAAACTTTAAATATATAAATAGGCTGTAGTAGCGACGGTGAATTCACCTGCGGCAAGTTTACTTTTACCAACTCCATCTTCTTCTCCAGGCTAAAGGCGTGCACGCAGCGGTGTCTGCCCCCGCCCCTCTCCATGATGCACGTTGCACGCAGCAGCCAGACTTTCTTTACAGTGAACAGCAGCGATGATTAATAAATGTTTTTTTTTTTTTTACTGAGCGGAAAAGATTAAGCCCGAGGTCCGACCCGACCCGAGTCATTTGCTTATATTTTCGACCCGAACCCGTGGGTCCCGTCGGGTTTGTCGGGCCGACCCGACCCGTTGAGAACTCTATATGGGGCTGTAGAATGCTTGAATCTGATTGGTCCATATCACTTTGCCAAATGATTTCAGTTATTTCAAAGGTCCTTACAGCAACAACAGCAAAAGAACCAAAACCCACGACGACACTGACCAAGCAAATAAATATAGTAAACCATAGGATAAAAACAACAAATTATTTCCATATTTTTGGGGAAATACTGTAATTTTAAAGCAGAATAATTGACTCCGGTCTGTTGAATTATTAGAAAATAATGCACACTCAAGGTGTTTCTTGCTTTAGATCAGAAACAGTTTTAGATCAGAAATGGCTTGTGAAGTTCAAAAATAATTTAAAATGTTTTATTCAGTGTAACTTGCTGTTTCTTAAAGTAGAAAGACTGAAATAGTTATTTTGTAAAATGTATTCCAATATTATAAACAACTTCCAAAAACCTTTTTTTACAGTGAAAACTTCATTCAGCATTCAGTGATTTGGCTTCTCTGTCATGTGTCTATATAACAGCAAACCCAGGAGTGTGTCCAATCACAACATATGAACCAGGAATGTGTGCCCGGATAAGTTTCGTGTCGTGTGCCGACGACAGTGACTGTGCCAACAATGAGAAATGCTGCAGCAATGGATGTGGACTTCAGTGTATGACTCCAGATACAGGTATTTTTATATTATATTATATTATATTATATTATATTATATTATATTATATTATATTATATTATATTATATTATATTATATTATAGGGCTAAAAAGTGGCCCTGGACTTTCTGGCACAGAGCGGCCCACCACAACCGGTCCACATCAAATCACACCATAAACCCACCAGCTCATTATGCACAGAGCAATTTTTAACAGCTCTTACTAACATAAAAATATATCACAATACAGAAATATAAATGCTATATTTTTATATTTTTATTGAAATGCTTATAAACATGAATGAATAATGATTAATAAATGTGTCTTTCCTGGTGTATATGGCAACTAGTAAATGCTCTGGTATGGTACAGTGTTTCCCAACCTTTTTTCAGTCACGGCACCCTTAGAATTAAAAAAAACATTTGTGGCACCCTACACTACTGTTGTCACGATACTACTTTGATACGATACCTTGAAATGTATCAATTTTCAATACCACAGGGAAGAACCGCCTACTGTCATATCGATATTTTTAATATTATTATGACCGCCGCTAGCGTAGCTAGCGAAAGCGGTCATATAGGGATTGTCAGTTTTTTTTCTTTTTTTTTTTTCCGTCATCTACTGAATTTTTCGTTAACGATACCAGGGACACCGAAACACCGGGGAACATGAAATTTGGTGGGCATGTAGCCCCACTAGACTTTTACGGAAACATTTCGTTTGGTCCCCGGGGGCCACTCCCCCCCCGCGCTCGGCCCCCCCCAAACCCAAAAAATTCAGTTTTTCCTAAATAACTACCTGAACCGTGGCACCGAGGATGAAGAAATTTTTCTGGTATGTTGGTCTTAAGGGCCCACATCAACCTAGCCCATAATCACTCATTTGTTATTTGCGCCCCTCCCATAAAAAATGAAAATGCAATATTATTCTGCTTTAATCGCCCCTATCTTCAGTTGAGATGTTCAGAACTGCACCATATTTCATGTGTATGATTAACTTGACATCCTCTGGGGGTATGCTAAGTTTCGTAGAATTTCATCCATGGGGGGGTATAAAATAAATTCATTTCTGTGCACATTTAGTGACTGTACACTCATCGGCCTGTAGATGGTGGTGTTGAGCGAAGGGTTGCTGGTTTAGGATGATACTGTCACACACACACATGCAGGAATACAAACAAACGCAAGCATGCACACACACTGACATCCACACGCACAGACACACACCCATACACACACATACAAATCCACATGCACAGACACACACACACAAACACACACGCGCACACACATGTACGCACACATACATACACGCACAGACACACACACACACAGACACACATACACACACACACACACACACACACACACACACACACACACACACACACACAGACAGACATGCACATACTACTACTTTTTTTAGGTATATACATAAACACGCAATACAGCCAAATTGCTCCACGTCATTTATTTTTGTGGAAAGCCAGTGCAGGCCTGAGCGGCGGTCATATTTTGTACCGCCATGCGGTACATCTAGTCTAAAACAAATGTGTCCATCCATTGAAAGTCTAAGAATTTCTTCTGAAGTGATCACTTTATATGATGACATATTTGATTATGGCTTTTATTCATATATAGACATTGTTCAATTACCATTGCAAATCTCACCTAAATGTTTGTTTACTGTGTATTTGTGTTTTTATATGGGGATCATTTTGTTATAATTGCACAAGATAGCTTGTTTTAATATATTTTTTAATGTAATCATTTCAAAGTTAATATTCAAATGAATGTAGAAACAACATAAAGACAGTATATTTTAAATAATTGTTTAATGGCATCTTTTTATGAATGAAGGCCAGTATCACTGATACCAATACTGTCTTCAATTATTTATTTATTTTCAATTTTAAACATTAATTATCGCCATTCAACACTACAGTATAATTGAAAGCTATCAATTTTAACATTTATTTGGCTCCAAAAAATATAACAACTGTTAATTAAAGTGAACTTAAAACAATCCTCACATAGGTCCATAATAATATGACATATATTTAACTGTGCCCTTCCTACCTAACAGGTACACTCTAAAAAGAGATGTGTTAAAAAACAACACACAGCATGTGTTGATGGTATTTTGACACATGTTGTGTATATTTTTAACACACAATGTGTTTTAAAATGTAACTCTGGATAGAATAGCACTGGGTGGAGGAGAGTTTGTGTTTATGAAAAAAATTATAGGTATATTTTATATGGTATCCCATAAAATGCTCTAAAATAAATAAAGCAATACATTCAAATAAATAAATTAAATCTTAATTCATGAAAACTTAAAGATTAATGGGTGTTTTTTTGCAGCCAATCACATCATGCCTCTTTTTCTATGTCTTTTTCAAATGCTGCTTTCACTTGTTATTAATAACCA
Organism: Leuciscus idus; assembly: GCA_021554675.1. Lineage (NCBI taxonomy): Eukaryota > Metazoa > Chordata > Actinopteri > Cypriniformes > Leuciscidae > Leuciscus > Leuciscus idus. Next base: position 3,148,080 of record CM038640.1, on the reverse strand, counting down.
GATTAACTTTATTTCTGTCAGATGTCTACAGAAGCTCTAATTGAGAATTAACAGGTTTCGGTGTTGACGATTCATTGAATGTTTCATTTAAAGTCACCAGAATCGTGATTAGTGTCAGCTTTATTTGGGCTCTTGACCCTTGACTCTTTAACATTAGTTTTTTCTGTTTGCTGTAAATGTGTATTTATTTTAACACATTTGAAACAGCAGAAATAATCATGATAAAAATATGCTCAGATGATAATATTATCATCATGGACATGTAAGATTGATAAGCTCAGCAAGAGTTTAATATTTGAAAGATGAGTGTAATATATAAAAGATGAATTTGAATAAGATTAGCATATTGCAATTAGCTTAAAATTCATTTTTAAATATACACTTCGTACAGAACCTTATAGACTATTGTATCAAACAGACCTCAAGAATCGGCACATGAATCTCAACAACGGTGACAAACAAAAAGCTTCATGCCGCAATGCATGCTGGGTGCCACCATAGTACAAATCTCATCCATGACTCCCAGCATGCATTGCAGCATGAAGCTTTTCGTTTGTCACCATTGTTGAGATTCATACGCTGATTCTTGAGGTCTGTGTTTGACCAGTTTATGCTGCAGATTAAAATGGTCAGATTTTTTTTTTTTTTTTTTCTGCACTGATACTGAACAGATAGCATGATGTAGTGTCACAAGATTGTTATAACTAACAGCACATAAGTAAATTAAATGCACACCATCCATATACTCATAAACTTGATCAGATTAGTACTTGCTGATTATGACATCATCAAGAAACATCTGATCATATTTTCTCTCACCATAACAAATGTATTTTATTAAACTACAGTTAAAGCAGCCAGAGAAAAACTAAAAGAAGAGTAAAGGGTCAAGAGCTCAAATAAAGGAGCCATTAATCACTTTTTATGTGTCTCTATCTGACAGTCTTAGAACAGTTCTCATCTAATGAGCTGATGAATGCTTGACTTTGATTGGCTGATGAAGATTCTAAGGTGTGCAATTATTTTCAGGGAAACACACTGCAAAAGTAGTTCCAGGCAGGTCTTGACCGCATTACATGTCCATATCACTTCGCCAAATGATTTCAGTTATTTCAAAGGTCCTTACAGCAAATTATTTCCTTGTTTTTTGGAAATAATGATTAGCAGAATAATTGACTCCGGTTCGTTGCATTTTGAGAAAATAATGCACACCCGAGGTGTTCGTTGCTGTATTCCAATAATGTATTCCAATAATATATACAACTTACAAATATATTTTTTTACATTGAAAAAGAAACATTCAGCATTCAGTGATATGGCTTCTCTGTCATGTGTCTGTTTAACAGTAAAGCCAGGAGTGTGTCCAAGCACAAATGATGCAGTAAAGTGTTTCATGAGGGGTTTAGCGCTGTGTGCCGACGACAGTGAGTGTCCCAACAATGAGAAATGCTGCAGCAGTGCATGCGGTGGACGTCAGTGTACAGCACCAGTTACAGGTATTATATAATATAATGTAATGTAATGTAATGTAATGTAATATTAAATAATATTTTATATGATATTATTAGTGGTCGACTGATATTGTTTTTTTGATGGCCGATGCCGATATCTTAGAGAGCAGGATGGCCGATGGCCGATATAAAGCCGATATTTGTATTATATACTTTATATTTATTTTAATCAATATTTTATGCATTTTAAATAAATTAGAAAACAAATCTTTAAAATAAACATGCTTATACTTTAGATGGCAACTTCTTGAATCTGCAATCCTATTACAGTATTTTTCACAAATAAAGTAATTGTTTAAAAATATATGAATATGTGAATAAAAAGGAAGTAAACACTAACATTGCACTCAGTAATCTGGTAATATTGTGCGCACTGGTAATCATATTTTTTCAAATAAAGACAAGGTAACGCTAATATTACATAGCACACAGTGAAAACGATATGAATATGACACAGTGGGCAACTGGATATAGCACAGCATATTTTAAAATGAAGTTTTTCGATCGCGACTCCTGAAGCTGATCTTCTGTTTGCATTCACTCACTTCGCACGGACCGACCGTCACTCGCAGTAACACGTTTATGCAGGCTACAAATGCACACTTCACAAGATATCACAGCTGGATTCCATTAACTCTGCAAGGTTTGTGAAATTAAATGTTTATTAGATATTCAGAGATTTGTTTAAATTATGTAGATGCGCATTTGCTGAATGTTGACATTAAATGAGAAAGTATTTTAGCCTAATTGTTTGCCTTTTCTGTAACAAATAATATAAAAGCAACACTTTACTTTTTCGCATACCATTTACTTTCTTTGTTTACCAGTTCTGTCTAACAAAGTATTAGATATGACTGACAGAGATCGTAAACTAATGAAGACGGAGAATGTGAGTGAGTGCTGTGTGAGCAGGCGCTGCCGTTCTCTTCTCAGGCGCTGGTGTTCTCAGTGCCGCCCGTCAAAATAAAAGTCCGGAGCGCCGTCAAAATAAAAGTACATAAAAAAACTAAAGTAGTTCCAGGCAGGTCTTGACCGCATTACCTATATGTCCATATCACTTCGCCAAATGATTTCAGTTATTTCAAAGTTCCTTACAGCAACAACAGCAAAAGAACCAAAAGCCCCTGTGAAAAAGATATTCGGTGATATGGCTTCTCTGTCATGTGTCTGTATAACAGCAAACCCAGGAGTGTGTCCAATCACAGCATATGAACCAGGAACGTGTGCCTGGATAAGTTTCGTGTCGTGTGCCGATGACAGTGACTGTGCCAACAATGAGAAATGCTGCAACAATGGATGTGGACTTCAGTGTATGGCTCCAGTTACAGGTATTATATTATATTATATTATATTATAAACCCATAAACCCACCAGCTCATTATGCACAGAGCAATTTTTAACAGCACTTACTAACATACAAATACAACACAATACAGAAATATAAATGCTATTTTTTTATTTTTTTTATTGAAATGCTTATTAACATTAATGAATAATAATTAATAAATGTGTCTTTCCTGGTGTATATGGCAAATAGTAAATGGTCTGGTATGGACTAGAACAGTGTTTCCCATCCTTTTTTCAGTCACGGCACCCTGGAAATTAATGTCGGTCGATTCACTTTTTTCGTTCTTTTTTTTAAAATCGTAACCATTCGGCAAATATTGATGTATTGTCTCGCCGTGTTCAGCTGCTTATCTTAATACCTCAGCTCAGATTCTTCAAGCATTAAAAAGTGTTGCGCTGCTCGGATTCTGTGGACAGTAAATCCAGCCTTCTTCGATTTGATTGGCTATCAAACATTTCGACATTGACGAGCCGCTGCACTGAGACTGAGCACGCTCAATTTTTGACACAAGTGGGCCGCGCTGGCCATTCGTCTGGGCTGACGGAAAGATAGGCTATGTACATTTTCTATAATTCGTTCTTTATATATATTTACGTAGCAATGGACCAAACCAAGTTGTACGGCACACCGGGAAAAGTCCAGGTGAACCAGATGCCCAGTCTGCCCCAGCCAGGAGTGTGTCCAAGCAGAAAATATAAACCAGAAATGTGTGCCCGGATAACTTTCGTGTCGTGTGCCGATGACAGTGACTGTGCCAACAATGAGAAATGCTGCAACAATGGATGTGGACTTAAGTGTATGGCTCCAGTTACAGGTATTTTTATATTATATTATCTATACTATAGCCTACTACATTACATTACAACATTACATTACATAACACTATGGGGCTGTAGAATGCTTGAATCTGATTGGTCCATATCACTTCGCCAAATGATTTCAGTTATTTCAAAGGTCCTTACAGCAACAACAGCAAACGAACCAAAACCCACGACGACACTGACCAAGCAAATAAATATAGTAAACCAGGGGTGTCCAATCCTGCTCCTGCCGATCGACTGTCCTGCACAGTTCATCTCCAACCCTAATCAAACACACCTGCCTTTCATTTTCAAGTGATCCTGAAGACCTTAATTGGTTGCTTCAGGTGTGTTTGATTAGGGTTGGAGATGAACTGTGCAGGACAGTCGATCGGCAGGATTGGGAACCCCTGTAGTAAACCATAGGATAAAAACAACAAATTATTTCCATTTTTTTTGGAAAAACTGTAATTTTAAAGCAGAATAATTGACTCCGGTCTTTTGAATTATTAGAAAATAATGCACACTCAAGGTGTTTCTTGCTTAAGATCAGAAACAGGTTTAGATCAGAAATGGCTTGTGAAGTTCAAAAATAATTTAAGAAACAGCAAGTTACACTGAATAAAACATTTTAAAGTAGAAAGACTGAAATAGTTATTTTGTAAAACGTATTCCAATATTATAAACGACTTCCAAAAACCTTTTTTTACAGTGAAAACTTCATTCAGCATTCAGTGATTTGGCTTCTCTGTCATGTGTCTGTATAACAGCAAACCCAGGAGTGTGTCCAATCACAACATATGAACCAGGAATGTGTGCCCGGATAAGTTTCGTGTCGTGTGCCGATGACAGTGACTGTGCCAACAATGAGAAATGCTGCAGCAATGGATGTGGACTTCAGTGTATGGCTCCAGATACAGGTATTATTATATATTATATTATATTATATTATATTATATTATATGGCTAAAAAGTGGCCCTGGACTTTCTGGCACAGAGCGGCCCACCACAACCGGTCCACATCAAATCACACCATAAACCCACCAGCTCATTATGCACAGAGCAATTTTTAACAGCTCTTACTAACATAAAAATATAACACAATACAGAAATATAAATGCTATTTTTTTATTTTTATTGAAATGCTTATCATTAACATTAATGAATAATGATTAATAAATGTGTCTTTCCTGGTGTATATGGCAACTAGTAAATGCTCTGGTATGGTCTAGAACAGTGTTTCCCAACCTTTTTTCAGTCACGGCACCCTTTGAAAAAAAAAAAAAAAATTGTGGCACCCTACACTACTGTTGTCACGATACTACTTTGATACGATACCTTGAAATGTATCAATTTTCAATACCACAGGGAAGAACCGCCTACTGTCATATAGATATTTTTAATATTATCTAAAAAAAAATGTGTCCATCCATTGAAAGTCTAAGAATTTCTTCTGAAGTGTTTGTTTACTGTGTATTTGTGTTTTTATATGGGGATCATTTTGTTATAATTGCACAAGATAGCTTGTTTTAATATATTTTTTAATGTAATCATTTCACAGTTAATCTTCAAATTAATAAATATAACAACTGTTAATTAAAGTGAACTTAAAACAATCCTCACATAGGTCCATAATAAATGTCATATCTAACTGTGCCCTTCCTACCTAACAGGTAGGAAATGCACAGAAATTGAATACAGTTATCAAATACTTCAGTCTTCACTGCATAAATTATAAATTAAATATAGGTTAATCCTTATTAAAGCTACAAGTGTTCTTTAGTCAAGAGCAGTGAGTGATTTTCTGTTACCTGCATGTGTTATTTGATTCTGCTGTCACGGCTGCACATGTGGAGCACGCGTCCCATTTTCTCACAACTCTTTACGTTCCTTTAGGACTTTAACTCATTTAAGACTGCTCTTATGAGGATACTCAACAAAACGGACATTTTGGCATAATTGTGTGTTATTATTCGTTCACAGGGTTCTTGCAGGTTTCAGCAAGTCAAATTTAAGACCTTTTTAAGACATTTTAAGACCATAAAGTTTGAAATTTAAGACCTACATTTTTGCATTGCCAAAAAAAAATTTCAAATCAAAGAATTCATTTTATTTCAGTGAATTAAGTAATTGAAAAAACATTAATTTAATTTACAGATAAAACAATCACATTAGTAACCTTCCACACCCAACAACGTGTGTCAGAATCAGAATCAGATATATATATTTTTTTATAGAAAATTGTACTATGCATATTATACTGTAAAAAACACATAATTAGTTGATTTTAGTTGATCATAGTTGATCATAACTAGAGATGAAATGGCATGAACATTTCATTTCAATGATTATTGTGACAAAAAGGACCACGGTTATCACAGAATCCTGTTCAAAAAGTACTAATACTACACAATGTCGAAAACCAGCAAATAACAAATAAAATTAGCATCAATATGCACTTTTTTTTTACATAAACATTAAAATAATACCATTAAAAATGATAGCCAGATTTTAAAAGTGTCTTGCAACATGTTATACTAACATGTACAAGTTCAAATAAAGTTTTGACAAAAAAGTTTTTTTATAAAAAGATAAACCTCACATATTTCAGACTTTAAATCATTTTTTATAAAAAAAAATTACTGACATTTACAATGCACTTTAGCTTATCTTTTATTATTAATAGTAAAATTCGGTCGGATTTTCCCGTGGCGTCTGTCGTTGCTATGCAACCAAGCACTGCGCTCTCCACAATGACAAAGAAGTTTTAGTGGCTAATGGATTTCCACCGGCGAGAAACGCTTGCTGTAGCTCTGCTTCAAGATTTATTTACGGAGAAGAGAAAAACCCCCGTAGTGTTTGTGGTGCACCCACATCCTTCCTGTTGACTGAGCTTTCAATGTTGTTACGGAAAGGGGCGAAGCTGATTGGTTGGTTCTTGTCACATGACCTGCGGTGCGTTTGCGGCATTCTGAAGAGTTGAGATTTTTTTTTTTATCTCGCTGCGCCTGGAAAAAAATGAGTGCGTCGCTTCAATTATGAGCGCGCGCCTACATTTGAACGAACTTGAGCGCGCAAAAGATGCGATATGTGAACGGCCTGTTGGCGAGACCTTTTTTAGACCTGACTAAATGAAATTTAAGACCACGGATGAAAATCTGGCCGTTTTTAAGACATTTTAAGGCCTTAAAAAGTCTTAAAAAGTCTAAAATTCTGAACTTTAAATTTAAGACCCCGCGGGAACCCTGGTTCAAGCGCGAAAGAGAACTCGATTCTGGCGCGTGTCTATCTGTGCTCCTTGTGTGTGAAAGGACATTCACAGGCAGCACGCTCTCTTTTGTCTTTTCGCGTTTGCATGGTTTAAAAGCATTTGCATGAAGAAGAACGTGATCATATAATGTAACGCTAGCCAAAGGATGACAGAAAAAACGGATGCTGCGTGAATTGCGTTAATAACACGTTGAATTGAAAAACATGAATCGCATGCGTTGACAGCACGGACATAACCGGACATGGAAAACGTACGATTTGCACTTTTATTATAAATTTGTGTACGTAAATTGTTGTTATTAGAGACATCCGAGATTGATACATCATCTTTTTTCTTTTTTCAAACTTTTTTTCTGTTTCTTTTTTTATGGAAGAAAAATAATGTCAAATGTTTTTGAAATAAAAAGCCTGTTGAATTGCACTACTTGGAAAAAAAATAGGCCTTACATTTAACCATGCTTGCATTTTAATGCATTGTATTTTTAGGGCTTGCATTTTTATGGGCTGAAATTCAACATGGTTGAATATTTAAGCTGTGAATATTTCAATTAAAAACATTTCAAACACATTTTCATTATTAAAAATTCAATAATCCATATTCACCTTTCATATTTCACTTCCAAAATATTCAAACTGTTTAAAAATACGACCTATAATATTCAACAGGAATTTTTCGGTCCATTTTATTTCGCTTTGCAAATTCGCTTCCACAAATTCAGTGGTTCAAATTCGACAGTAAATTCAACATTGACATCCAGGAACTGCAGGAAAAGCAGTAGATTGCCGAGCATACTCTCCATCTGCTGTTAGTCGATCTCACCAGCAGGGGGTGCAAAAGCGCGTGTTGTTTGACGAAGACCAGCAACAGTTAGAAGAACAAGCCATTCATTCATAAAATGAAAATGATTATCTGTGTCAGTATATATGCGGAAAAGATGATAAAGACACAAAAGCGGTGTTTGTTTCATTCAATAAATTCATTGTTACTTTCCCTGTGTAGCCTACATATGTTAACAGCTTTCTCTACCATGAACAGGATTATAATCGGTTTCCCTCAATACCTCATACTCAAGGATTCCCTTCCGTCGGGACAAAACGCTTAACGTAGCTTTATGACTAATACAGTGATATAAAAGACCAAACTCGCACCTTATTGGGAATGTAGGCTGTAGGCTACAGGCAAGCAGATGGACTAAGAATATGAACTTAACGCGCAAAGTTTCATGCAGAGCGTTTCGTGATATACTGGCACAAAATCAACACTTGATCAATTAATACTAACACTTTCTTTTCTCTTCTCGCTCTCTCGCTCTCTCTCTCTCTCTCTCTCTCTCTCTCTCTCTCTCTCTCTCTCTCTCTCCTATTGTTAGTTGAACTGTAAATCGCTTTGGATAAAAGCGTCTGCTAAATGACTAAATGTAGCCTAATAAATGTAAAATTGGTTTGACATTGGACATGGGACCGTCTCCAAAGTTGCATACAACATTATACACGTTTCTAACTTCAATAGCAAACTTTAATTTATTTGAATCAAAAATCCAAAGGGTGCGCATTATGCCTGACACTAAATGAACACTTTACAGTTGGTTTTATGACTGTAAGTCGTTCTATTCAAATGCTATTGAAGTTAGAAACGTGTTGTGTACACCAATGTCGTATAGGCTACACTTTAGAGACGGTCCCTAAATGTGCGAATGTCCAACGTCAAGCCAACTTTATGCCAGTCTATCACTGGGAAACGCTCAGCATTAAACTCCATCTGGAGCTGGACTTGCGTTTGGTAATATCACTGTATTAGTTATATTAGCTACCTTAAGCGTTTTGTATGTCCAGCAGGGGAATCCTGAAGTATTGAGGGAAACCCTAATAGCCTGCATGCAGCACATCTCCACAATATAAAGTTAAGGCAACTAAACAACCAAGAGAAATATATGTCAACCTCAAAAATGTAACATTGGATCTGTATATCCGCATCGGGGAATAACATTATAATCTTGTTCACGGTAGAGAAAGATGCATGTAGGCTACACAGGAAAAGTAACCATGAAGACACTGAATTTAACATAAAACCGCCTTCATAATAATCACAAATACACTTACATTGCTGTAAATGAGTTTTATGAAGGAATGGCTTGTTCTTCTAACTGTTGCTGGTCTTCGTCAACAACACGCGCTTTTGCACCCCCTGCTGGTGAGGTAGACTAACAGCAGATGGAGAGTATGCTCGGCAATTTACTGCTTTTCCTGCAGTTCCTGGATGTCAATGTTGAATTTACTGTCGAATTTGAACCACTGAATTTGTGGAAGCGAATTTGCAAAGCAAAATAAAATGGACCGAAAAATTCCTGTTGAATATTATAGGTTGTATTTTTAAACAGTTTGAATATTTTGGAAGTGAAATATGAAAGGTGAATATGGATTATTGAATTTTTAATAATGAAAATGTGTTTGAAATGTTTTTAATTGAAATATTCACAGCTTAAATATTCAACCATGTTGAATTTCAGCCCATAAAAATGCAAGCCCTAAAAATACAATGCATTAAAATGCAAGCATGGTTAATGTAAGGCCTATTTTTTTTCAAGTAGTTCAATTCAACAGGCTTTTTATTTCAAAAACATTTGACATTTTTCTTCCATATTTTTTTCTCTGGTTTAGAACAGGGGTGTTCAATCCTGGTCCTCCTAGGGACCCACCAATCTGCACTTTTTATGTGTCTCTATCTGACAGTCTTAGAACAGTTCTCATCTAATGAGCTGATGAATGCTTGACTTTGATTGGCTGATGAAGATTCTAAGGTGTGCAGTTATTTTCAGGGAAACACACTGCAAAAGTAGTTCCAGGCAGGCAATGTCCATATCACTTCGCCAAATGATTTCAGTTATTTCAAAGGTCCTTACAGCAAATTATTTCCTTGTTTTTTGGAAATAATGATTAGCAGAATAATTGACTCCGGTCCGTTGCATTTTTAGAAAATAATGCACACCCGAGGTGTTCGTTGCTGTAAAACGTATTCCAATAATATATACAACTTACAAATATATTTTCTTTACATTGAAAAAAAACATTCAGCGTTCAGTGATATGGCTTCTCTGTCATGTGTCTGTTTAACAGTAAAGCCAGGAGTGTGTCCAAGCACAAATGATGAAGCAGCAAAGTGTTTCATGATGGGTTTAGCGCTGTGTGCCGACGACAGTGAGTGTCCCAACAATGAGAAATGCTGCAGCAGTGCATGCGGTGGACGTCAGTGTACAGCACCAGTTACAGGTATAATATAATATAATATAATATAATATTATATAATATTATATTATATTATACTACAGGTCTGTTGAATGTTTTAATCTGATTGGTTGACAAAGATTCTAAGGTGTGCAATTATTCTCATGGAAACGCACGGCTAAAGTAGTTCCAGGGAGGTCTTGACCGCATAACATGTCCATATCACTTCGCCAAATGATTTCAGTTATTTCAAAGTTCCTTACAGCAACAACAGCAAAAGATCCAAAAGCCCCTGTGAAAAAGATATTCAGTGATATGGCTTCTCTGTCATGTGTCTGTATAACAGCAAACCCAGGAGTGTGTCCAATCACAGCATACGAACCAGGAATGTGTGCCCGGATACGTTTCGTGTCGTGTGCCGATGACAGTGACTGTGCCAACAATGAGAAATGCTGCAACAATGGATGTGGACTTCAGTGTATGGCTCCAGTTACAGGTATTTTTATATTATATTATATTATATTATATTATATTATATTATATTATATTATATTATATTATATTATATTATATTATATTATATTATATTATATTATATTATATTATAATACAAAATGTATTTCTATAACACATTTAAAAGCAACTTGCACCAAAGCGCTGTAAAATAAAACATTGAGCATATAAAACGAAAGCATAAAAGAAACCGTGCAGCATACAAAATATAAACACATTAAACAAAATACAATAAAAATAAAAATAAAAACCTTTAACTAATCTAATCAAAAGTCAGAGAGAATAAATAAGATTTAAGAGCCAATTTAAAACTGGCTAATGAAGGAGCAGACCTCACATTTAAGGGCAGACTGTTCCAAAGTTTAGGTGCAGCAGAGGAGAAGGCTCGACCACCCTTAGTTTTACAGAGAAAACGTGGGACAGTTAAGAGAAGCTGATTACCAGACCTAAGTGTTCTTTGGGGAGAGTAAGGAATCAGGTCACAATATTGTTGTCTAACTGTTGGAAACTATTGGAAATAAGAATGGCCATGTTCTGTAGTGTCAAGACTTGATTTTTGAGGTAAGATAACCTGCATGTTGGTTTTAATTTATTTTATTTTATTTGTTTAGATTGTATAGCTCATTTTGTTTGCGAGCGCTGTTGCGACTGCGAGCAGCAGAGCAGCCTGCCTCACCTTTTCAAAAATGTCGTTTTACTGTGGTTGTGATAATAAACGTTTAAACTAACTGTTTATATATGTGATATGCTTGAAGTGTTTTATATCTATAGGTTTTATTGTAGCCAAGTAAAGTGTTGATTTGAAAGTGTTGATTTGAGAGGCTAAATTGATCAAACATATTTAACTTGCTGTTGGCTGCTTGGTTGTCATTTAAAAAAAAAAACTTTGCTCCGAACATTTGTCTAAATTAACTTAATAAAAAAATGAAAAGAAACATAACTACTTTGACATTGAAAACAAAACTGAACTATTTTAATGGCTGCAACAGTAGTATAGGGCAGGCTATGTAATGGAAAAAAAAACGGGCTCCAGTCAGACTCGGGCTGAGAATTCTGATGAGCTGTCGGACACGGGTCGGGCTAGGGCCTGAGCGTCTTGGGCCAGGGCCGGGCTAGGGCCTAGATTTGAGGCCCACACAGGGCTTTAGGATTATGGTCTCCAAATCTTTCGGAGATAGAAACTGTTTTAATTTTGCAACCGATCTCAGATGAAAGAAACTGCCCGTTACCACTGTACTGATTTCTTTCTCAAAATTTAGTGATGAATCAAATGTAACCCCAATATTCCTTACATAAGGTTGAACACTGGCGGCAACAGAATCTAAATTAAAAGGAGATGAAGACCTGGAAGGGCCTAAAATCAAAATTTCACGTTTGCTTTCATTTAATTGCAAAAGATTATTAGCCATCCAACATTTTATCTCCTCAAAACCGTTGCAGAGCACGTCCAAAAGATAAAAACTGTCAGTTTTAGCTGGTAGATTAAACTGTGTATCGTCAGCATAGCAGTGGTAGGAGATCTTGTATTTCTTAAAAATGGCACCCAATAGTAGTATATAAAGTGAAAAGAGAAGAGGGCCTAGAATGGACCCTTGGGGCACATCACATAATAGGGGAACCAACGAAGAAAACTTCCCAATGCTCACTAAGAAAGTTCTGTCACTGAAGTAAGAGGCCAACCAATGCAAGGCGACACCCTGAAAACCCACCAGAAACCCAAACCCATCCAACGTTATATAACCAATCCAGGGGTTTTCCTGCATTGAATTTTTTTTTGGTGGCCGCCAAAGCCTTATTTGATCGTGAGTGATGTAGAATAGAATGACTGCTGCGCTTGACAGGGTGCATATATAAGTACGAGAGAGAGCCCCGGCCGCGCGCGCGCACTCTCACGTCTTCAAACAACACGAGCGCTGTCTTGCTCTCTCTCCCTCGCGCATATTAATCAAAATCATTTGACACGATAGAAAAAGGGCGGAAGACCGAAGTTTCACGTGGATCATTCGGATATTTTTTTTTTTCTCCTGAATTACCGCGGAGTGTGAATTGTGCTAAAAAATAAATTGCCGGGATAATCACACAACGCGTGCCGTAGGCTACACGTCCACTAATGACACGTCCGATTCGCGAACTAATGACTCATTTGAACCGATTCACTTTAATGAATGGTTAAAACAACTGATCTGTCCAACACTGAACTCACGAGACTTCTGAATCGGTGTATAACAAATCGGTAACACTTTACAATAATGTTCCATTTATTAAATTCTAGTTAACTACATTACTTAACATGTACTATTAATAAACTGCACTTTGTTAATTTGTTAACCATTGTTAACGTTAATTTCAACATGTAGGCTACTAATAGCCTACATTTATTGAATTTTTTTATTTTATTTGTTAACATAGTTAACCCTCTGGGGTCTGAGCGGTTTTCTGGGCCCTGGAGGTGTTCTGACATGCTCTGACATTTGTTTTTTTTTCAGTTATTTATAAACATGTTAATGGCAAAAGTGTAAATTCACTCTATATAACACAAACAGGGCTAGCATAATATCTGATCAACATGCTTGTAAATCTTTGTATTTTTAAGAGAATAATGTTTATGCGTGGTTATTTAAAAAAAAAAAAAAGAAAGTTGCTGAAATAAGAACACAAAACACATTCTAAATATGTGCCCACAAGACTCTTGACTAATGTATGTTGTCGTTTCTAGTTCTGGCTTCAAAATGATGTGAAATTCATCCTGCCTGATCGTTCTCTTAAAACAATACATTGATTTAAACATTGTAAAACAGTTTTTTTTGTCAGAAGAGGTTTATGCGTGGGAGGGGTAATCGCTCATCAATATTAATGAGATTCAGACCAGGGGTGTGACAGACACTCCCCCAATGACTAATGGGCCATCAAGAGAGGCAGCCTGAACAAAGTAGAGGAGATTCAAAGGTTTTGTTTTTCACTGTTTTATTGTAATTCCTCTATGAGGAGGAACTAAATGTTTTAAATTTGCAATGTTTTAAACTCAGCTGTGGTCCAGGTTCCCGTGCAGGCAGGAATCTCAGAGTCTGTGGAACCATATCAATGTCAGTCTCTGTTTTCCATGACAGAGTAGACTGCTTGTTGCTTGTCTGAATGTTTGTCTTGGCCCTCTTTGCAACAGGTGTCTGATGATCACCATCACCTTTATAGCTGTAAAACAAACAAACAACTGTGAGCATGTTTATTACACAAAATATAACAACTGCATTTCAATCATTATAAGTAACATTGGCCAGATGCAAAGCCATACAGACACATAATGTTTGTATGGACTATGTAAAACCAGAATATGTAAACAGAATTATACTAATATCTGAAAGAAAGGGAATAAGTGTACTTTCTTTTCAGTTGTTCTCAAAACTGAACGACACCTGTCGCGTGCCCTCCCAGTGCGAGTTGCAGGTGAGGTTGAGAGTGATGCTACCACATTCCTATAAAAATAATAATATTAATATTAACAAAGGTTGAACAAAGTACTATGCCAGCACATGCATAACTGATGGACAGTCAGCATTTTGGTAAAACAACAAAAATAAGCTCTTTTATACTAACATTACCAATCACTAATTGTAATATTGTGCATACATAACACCACAATTTTTGCAATTGTGTCTGGTAATTGTGTTTTGCAATTGTGTCTGGCAATCCACACAGGCACATGTACATTTGTAGCATCTCTAAGTAAACAAAATTGGTCTAACATCTGTAAAATAGTGGGTAAATATGTACTTACTCCTTCTGATTTCTGTCTGTGTTGCTGCGTGCCCTCTTAGTGCGAGTTGCAGTGAGAGGTGAGAGTGAGCAACCTACATCATTCCTTTCAAAAAAAGTTGAAAACTATTATTATCATATAGAGTACTATTCCAGCACATGCACAACTGATGGGCATTAGCATGCTGATAAGATAGCACAAAGAAAAAATATGTAACATTATCAACCAACCTCCAAAAATAAATAAACTCATACAGGCTCATATTGAAATAAGTATAGAAACAAAATTTAACAAACATGGGTAAATATGTACTTACTCTTTCTGACGTTCAACTGTGTTGCTGCGCGCCCTCCGAGTTGCAGATGAAGGAGATGCAGCATTCCTGTTTAAAAAAAAGTTGAAAACTATTATAACATAAATATTTCAAAGTATAGTAGCCTATCATTAGTCTATATGAATAACTGATGCAAATAATTGTAGACACGTGCTGTAGGCATTTATTGCGTGTAATGGGCCATTACCGGAGATAGCACAACGCAAACATTAACACATTTGCAATTCATCAGCTGGGCATATTTACACATTTCAGCACATACACACATTTGCAATAGATATTTGCAAGCACTCTTCGTTGATGATAATGAGGCAGCATAAACACTAGTCAAAATATAATCTAAACATACATAATATTTTCTAAATTAATTTAAAAATTCTAACTTTCATACAGGCCTATAATCTAAACGTTGTACATATATACAGCATGTCTAGGCTATGCTGTATAAAGTCTTCTGAAGGCATATGCCGAAACGCGTTTGTGCAAATAAGTTTATTTATGCATGAAGCCTCTCTCCTACTTTATACAGCATAGCCTAGACCATTTAAATATAAATTACTCTGAATGGAAAGTATGGAAATGGTCAAACCAGTAAAATCTGTAGCCTACGTTTATTTAAAATAGCTTGTCAACTAATTTCTCTGTACTGTAGGCTAATTGGCCTACGTGTTGTAGCCTAGTCATTAAATAAAACAATTTAGTTCATATTTAGGTTTAAATAAAATCATTATTTTTTTTTTATTTCATTTATGTTGATTATATGAAAAGTGAAAAGCATGAGTAAGATCATGCGCAATCGCGAGACAAATGGAGTGGGCAGAGAAGATTTTGACCATTTCATTAAGTTTATTTTTTGTATAAAGCCTTTCTTTAAAGTGAATTTCGTTTTGTATTAATTGTATCTTAATTTTAATAGTTGTTTCATCAACCAATTGCCTGTATTTATTACATAAGAATTAAAAATAGCAGGAACTGGAGGCCTCATAAATGAACCCAAACTCAAAGCTTTGCCTAAAATACCAGAGAAATATATAGAAAGCTCGAAATGTGTTATTTTAAACAAAACTATTAAAAACGAAAGAAAACCGACTGCATGAAGCCTCTCTCCTACTTTATAAAGCATAGCCTAGACCATTTAAATATAAATTACTCTGAATGACAAGTATGGAAATGGTCCAACCAGTAAAATTTGTAGCCTACGTTTATACAAAATAGCTTGTCAACTAATGCAAGTAAATTTAAAAAGACTTACTCATCCGAAATATTATCCACGCCTGGATCAAGTCGCTCTTCAAAATACAAACGTTCATTGTCAGAGTCCTCTTCTTCTTCTGAGGAAAAAGTGAACTCTTCATCACTATCCAGGACTAGCTGAAGGGCTGTGTGTCATCTTCCAACGGCGCAGGAAAGTGAATGAATGAAACTTGCTGGTTTTAAAGCATTTCAGGGGGCTTTTTACCTTATTTTGCATAGATCACCTCAGCACATTATCTTATGAATAGCGCGCTCTGCGAGTGGGTGTGTGAACTCATTACAGCTAATTAGATGAGACGGGAGAAACTGTACTTCTCTTTAGTTTCATACAGATTACATTGCAGGAGAATATTTGTTTTGAATGTGAACTGTTTTATTTAAAAGTAGAAATTTAAAGCTTTCTTTAGACGCATGTTTCATGGTTGTGTGATAAGTATTCGCTGAGTTGCAGTTAATTTTCCAGACTTGTTTCAGAAAGATTTTTGCGGAGACAGAGTGAGCTGAAAGCGCACCCTGTTTATTTTATTTATTTAAAAATAAAAACAAGGTTTTGATGTTAATGTGAGTGTACACAAAAAAAAGAAGACCGTCTATAGTTTATAATCATGTATTTATTTTATTTATATGACCATAAATGACGGATTTTTTTAAGTTTATGTTGCTGCTATGTGAAAAAAATCCAGCAAAACGCGTCGGCGCGTTTCTCGACCTCAGAGGGTTAATGCACTGTGAAGTAACATGAACGAACAATGAACATCTGTATTTTTATTAACTAAGATTAACAAAGATTAATACAGCATATTAATAGCAATAGAGTGCCAAGTGCCAAGCAAAAAATGCAGGGACAAGTGTGTGGCAAACAAATCAGGTTCATCAGGTTCGATTATTAAGGCTTTTAATCGGCAGGATGCTGCTGGTCGTTCCTCTATTGGCAGAGCTAATTATGCGTAGAAAATAACACCATCGCCAAAGAAGAGCTTGCCTTCACTAAATTTAAACCTATGTTGCAGCTCATGGAAAAAGAACGGAGTTTCGATTAACATGACGTATGCAAATGACAAATCATGTGCCAATATCATCGGGGTGAGATGATATAGAGCAAGAAGACCAAATTTCAAATCTTGGCCACAGGATGTGTAAAGCCCCAGTGAAATGAAATCTGTTTCATGAAATTTTTGGTGGGTGCTCCTGAATTTTTGCTGGTGCTCCTAACTTTTTGAAGTTGGGAGCACGAGTGCTACCAAGTAAAAAAGTTAATTTCGAGCCCTGTAGTAAAGTTCAAAAATAATTAGAAACAGAAGAACAGCAAGTAACACATTAAATAAAAATAAAAAAATAAGTAGAAAGACTGAAATAGTTCTTTCTTGTAAAATTCATTCAGCATTCAGTGATATGGCTTCTCTGTCATGTGTCTTTGTAACAGCAAAGCCAGGAGTGTGTCCAAGCACAAGCTTTGAACAAGTATGGTGTATCATGAAGGGGTTAGAGTTGTGTGCCGATGACAGTGAGTGTCCCAACAGTGAGAAATGCTGCAGCAGTGCATGCGGTGGAAGTCAGTGTGTGGCTCCAGTTACAGGTATTACATTACATTATACTACAGGGCTATTGAATGCTTGAATCTGATTGGTTGACGAAGATTCTAAGGTGTGCAATTATTTTCAGGGAAACGCACTGCTAAAGTAGTTACATGTCCAAATCACTTCGCCAAATTATTTCAGTTATTTCAAAGTTCCATATAGCAACAACAGCAAAAGAACCAAAAGCCCCTGTGAAAAAGATATTCAGTGATATGGCTTCTCTGTCATGTGTCTGTATAACAGCAAACCCAGGAGTGTGTCCATTCACAACATATGAACCAGGAATGTGTGCCTGGTTACGTTTCGTGTCGTGTGCCGATGACAGTGACTGTGCCAACAATGAGAAATGCTGCAACACTGGATGTGGACTTCAGTGTATGGCTCCAGTTACAGGTATTATATTATATTATATTATATTAAAGCAATATCTCACTCTAGCAGTGCGATATGGCTGTACATCAGCATGGTTGTGGCGGAGTGCCATAGGTAATCACAGCGTTCTGATTTACAGCCATATCGCACGGCTACCAGTGTGATATTGTGTTTGTACAACAGTTTGACGGCACAAGTGAGTAAATAAATAAGAAACAACAATGGAGTGTCTTTAAAACCCATCTTTTGTGCAGAACTCCTTTCGCCACGGATTCAAATCTCAAGGTGACAGTTTGACAGTTGACTAATTGTAAAACGTCACTTTAGAACGCTGAGTCTCTTCATTGAAGCTTATTGTTTTATGTAGAGTATTATGAGAGATAGATCGTCAAAACGAGTGCATTATCTCCATCTAGCTGATATTCTTCAGGTAAAGCTAATAGTAATAATCACAAATCAGTTTGAATGTCCGCTGAAGAAAGTGAATCTTTGTCTTTGTCCTTTTAACAGTTAAGAACATTTCCCATGACAGCGCTAGTCATGTGAGTTGCGTCTTACTGTTAACAACCTTTTTTCAATCTTTCACTATAAAAGTATTTGTACAATAGGAAATAAACACAAGCAAACATTTCAGTCAAAAGTACAAAAGCAGAGCCAGTTATAGTAGCTAGGGATGCACGATGATATCGGCACAACATCGGTATCGGCCGATAGGGTGGCGTGTTTCCTATGTGCATGTGACGACCGTGAACGTAGCATGAGCGCCAGCAACTTAAACTTCCAACATGTGGAGGCATTTCAAGCATGGGCGTCAGTTTGGTTTGAAATGTGCTGGGGACAGAGACGCATTCGCAAGTGCATTTTCAGAAGTGCTGGGTACAATGACGCAGTAATTTTTTTTTTTTTCTCTTTCGTGCAGGTCATGTTTTGAAAGACGATGTCCTGTAGCTTACTAATGTAAGCTCTCCAAGCTACTATGCTCTCCACAGAGCATAAAATATTCATTTTATTTTATTTTTCGTGTTCGCATTTATGAGGAAAAACAGTGACAGTTCTTGGTTACGGACGTGACCGCTCTGAAAGCGGCACTAAAAGACTGCTTTAAAACTTTCACAGAGACCTCAAACAGAAAGCACAAAGCCTTTCTAAGTGAATTTCGTTTTGTATTAATTGTATCTTAATTTTAAGCAATGTTTCATCAACCAATTGCCTGGATTTAATAAATAATAAGTAAAGCAGATAATAGATAATAGATATCACGACACGGAGGCGCCGGCGCGTGAACTGGAGCTAGTCTCATAAATGAAACGAAACTCAGCATAGCCTACTTGCCTCACAGACCTGAGAAATATATCTATTATCTACAGAACGCTTGAAATCATATTTTTAAACAGAACAATTCAAAACGAAAGACGGACCCATATGAAATGTGCATTTCTCTCCGGCGCGTTCACTACTGCGAAGATCGCGAGTCAGCATTGTCAACTTCATCTTTGCAGCCGACACAGAAAATACTTGTTTATTAATAAACAATTAAAATGTCTCCTTGCTATATTTTACATATTCATAATCATTACTTTTGCGGTTCTTTGTGACAGCTTTTAGTTGCTTTATTGACAGCGCCACCCTTACATGTTACATGAACGGGTCACCACCGCATCAGCACCGAAAACAGGGGAGCATTTGGAAGACCTGTTCAAGTAGGAGATGATGTAAATTTTTTATTTGAAAATGTATTTTTATTTATTTTAGTCGTAAGGACTGAATTTTGAAGTCTGAACTTAAAAATAAAATGTGGCACTGGCTTATCATTTATTCTCCAAGTGAAATAATTTACCTATTTTTCAGGGGACATATGTAAAATTATACATTTATGGTAGAATCAAATTGTTGTTTTGTTTGTCTTGTGTATTGCCTTATCTACAACACATGAGTGTAATACGGTAAATGTAGTACAGGAGAGAGACTTGGATTTCTCTTCAGTAAAATTAAAGTGTAAATATATCAGGGGGAAAATGTGTATATACATCGGTATCGGTATCAGACAAAATTAGTTAGAAAATATCGGCAAATCGAATATCGGCCAAAATGCAATATCGTGCATCCCTAATAGTAGCCTACAGGATTTCAGTTAAATAAAAAATATAGTTATGAATTACTACCTTTAGGCAAATTGATTTGCTCTGGAACAAGTAATAGATGAATAATTCAAAATGAATTATACCTCATGTTTAACCACTATCTACATAAGAGCCAGCGGCAAATTCCAGAAGGACTGGCCAAGATAAAGCTGTTCTCTGTGGGTACATGAGCGCTGAATGGCTGCTGACGGTCTGGAGCTCAATCTCTAAAAAAACATTTAAACAAATGGTCAAATATGCGCTATGTTTATACAGTATATAAGCCAAATATTTGAGGTCTAAATAACTATATTCTGAAAATTACTGCTCCAAAAAAATGTTTTTATTCAAGCAACGTTTCGACCCTCAGGTCTTCATCAGGCACAATGTCAATGTAAAGTGAAGTCAACTTTAAATAGACACAGGTGATCACCTTAATTAGGCACACCCAAGAAATCATGTGACAAATACAAGTCATATGACAAATACAAGTCATGTATGTCATGTGACAAATACAACTCATGTGGCAAATACAAGTTACAAAACATTTTTTAATCACTATAAAAATGGCTTAATATCAAAATCCTCATTCTACCCTAAAGGTGACAAAGTATTTAAGGTATAAATAATTTCTTCTCATAATCTCCTCCTCTTGAGGGTTTTGTTACCTTTTCTATACCAATATACTGCAAAACGCTGACGTTATGGCCTACTTGTCTAAAACGAGACGCTATAGGACTGCGCATATCTCCAGTTCGAATGTTACTGCGATGTTCACTAATACGAGTGCGTAATTGTCTGAATGTTTTACCCACGTATGCAAGACCACAAGGACAACGAATTAAATAAATCACATGAGTGGAAGCACAGGTAATGGTACCCCGTATCGGAATATCACGACCAGTGCGTGGATGACTGAACGATTTACATTTGTGTGTAAAAGCACACTGGGCGCACTTGCCACACCTATAATTACCTGGAGGAAGAGTTGGAATACCTTGTTTTATACGTGAAGGATATTCAGATTTAACAAGCAAGTCACGAAGATTGTTTTGACGTTTAAAGACTAATTTCGGACCATTTTTAAAGACACCTGATAATTTAGGATCACTTGTAATAATATGCCAATGTTTATTTAGGACTCTACGAAACTCCGCACCCAATGCTGAGTACTTCGTCGCGCAAATGGGAGCATTAAGAACTTGCGTTTTATTATGTTTTGTTCGCAAACACTGCATTTGAGATGTCTCGTTGAATTTCTTTTTGGCATTTTCGATCCATTCTATACGGTAACCACGATTCAAGAATCTTTTAGTTAAATCATTGGATTGATGAGTGTTAAGATTCATCCGTGCTACAAACTCTACGCACACGCTTAAATTGACTTATAGATAAACTCTTAACTAAAGGTCTAGGATGGAAACTATCGCCTCTTAGAATGGTATTGCGATCCGTTGGTTTTCGGTACAGATCGGTATGGAGTTTCCCGTCACATATGTATACTCGAACATCAAGAAAACTAATGCTTACTGGATCACATTCCATAGTGAAATTCACATGCTCAGTCCTTGAGTTAAGATAATTCAAAAACGTCAACATCTCTGCTTTTTAGAACCCTGAGACTTCGGGAGTTCTTCGGCACAAATTAACTGTCGTTTCCATCTAATGATGTTTTGCCCGCTACCACACAGGGCAGTGTTACTCTTGAACAGTCCATTACTTGTCTCCCTTTCAAAAGAAAATCTACCTTTATTCCATCTAAGAATAGAAATTCATCCTTTAGATACTTACTGTAGACTTGTGGAATTTTATGTAAAAAATGTACTTAACCCTCTGGGGACCAAAAACGCGCCCGCGCGTTTTGCTCGTTTTTTTTTTTAGCAATGAAAAATAAACACAAAATGCTCTGTTCATTTTGATCTTTCATTTTCGTGTAATACATCAATCGATCCTGTTCAGTTTCTATTTTTTTTCTGTATACTCACAATACAAATAAAGTGTTTTGCTTTTTGACAAATAAAGAAAAACTAACATGATGCTATTTCTGCCTTCTCTCTGTCAGTAAACTCCCATTTGAAACGCGTTCGAAAATGATCTATAACTCCGCGAAAATTCAGTCAAACAGGCAAACAGACCCACTGGCATAAAGCTTGAGATCGCAGCTTTTAAATGAAGTAATTTATATAAAAAACAAATATTATCAGCTTCTGTAATCTGTATAAAAAGAGAGCGACTCCAGTCGAGCTCATTACGAGCCATTCAAAAGTAATTTGACCACGCCCCGGAGAGCGCGTGCTATTCAAACGCAAATTCTGAGAACCATTTCAGTCTGTGAAACGCCCCCACATCAGCTGTAAACAAAGAGGCATAATATAGCCTACCTTATGGAGAAAATTTTCCGTGCTGATATGAGGAGCAGATCCCGCTGAGGAGTGAGGTAGGCTAAGTTATCCTTTCTCAAGTGTTAATGTGGAATAACGTTATGGAATAACGTTGTAGGCTTATGTAAACAAAAAGATGAATCGCGTTTCTATAATATGAATCGCGCGTCTATTTGTAAAGAGTGTTTAGCCTAAATATGAATCGCGCGTCTGTGTGTGAAAGAATAAACTGCTTTTACAGTTACAGTTACTGCGTTACAGTCAGGCGAAGTATGAAAGACAACATTTTGTTGACTAGATTTGGGTACAGTTTTTACTGTAGAATATACTGTCACATCAAATAAGCTTTTCTGCTCATATATATAAAATACTATTTTGTCAAAAATAAAGTCATAGACTAAGATGTTCCAATGTTGGCTATATTCAAACTAATGAATACATATGATAAAATGTAGGCCTATAATCTTTTTTTTTTTTTTTTTTACAAAGAAAGAGTACTTTTTTGCAGAAATATTGCTGAAATTGTAATTATTGTTGTAATTGTAACCTTTTTAATAAAATAGCAAAACATATTTACAAGATAGATGTAAGCAAAATCTTAAATGGTCAATATAAGTCTTTACTCCTTGCAATACTCCTTGCATTGTGGCTCAGTCAGTGTCACACCTGAATGAATGGCTAATTATGCAGAGTCATTATGCAGAGTGGGTGGGACTAAGGTGTAAACTACTCCTCCCCCTCGCATATTGGCTTTCCAAGCAAAACCTGTTTTACACCATTTAAATCAATGTATTTTTTTTTGTGAACGATAAAGCAAGACTATTTTCACATAATTTTGAAGCTAGAACTGAAAGGGACAACATCCATTAGTCAAAAGTCTTGTGGGCACATATTTTGTATGAGTTTTGTGGTCTTATTTCAGCAACTTTCATTTTTATTTTTTTAAATAACCACGCATAAACATTATTCTCTTAAAAATACAAACATCTACATACATGTTGCTCGCATATTATGGTAGGCCTGTTTGTGCTATATAGAGTGAATTTACACCTTTGCCATTAACATGTTTATAAATAACTGAAAAAAGCACAAATGTCAGAGCATGTCAGAACATCTCAAGGGCCCCAAAAACAGCTTGGTCCCCAGAGGGTTAAGAATAAAAGGCAATATAAAGTCTACAATAACTTGTCGAAAATGGAGAGGGATGCTTTACTTGATCTTAGCAAAGACAATACGGTGATAGAGTTACAGATTCTAAGTTACTGTCACACTTTGAAAACAATGAGTTTAGTAAAAATGAATATGAATTTCTTAAAGTAGATTTTCCAATCACACCTATTATACACTTTGCCTAAGGTTCACAAAGGACTAGATACCCCTTTAAAAGGTCGTCCTATTGTGAGCGGTATTGGTAGTCTCACTGAGAACATTTCTTCTTATGTGGATTTTTATATCAAACCATTTGTACCCATGTTGTCATCTTATGTAAGAGATTCTATGGATTTTATTGAATCATTATATGGTGTTGACTTTGCTGTTGATGATGTGCTTCTTGCTACTTTTGATGTTCAGAGTTTATATACCAACATCCCTCATACTGAAGGTTTACTTGCTTTAGAAATTTTTTTAACACAAAGATCTGTGGATGTAAAACCTAGTACAGCATGCTTATTGGATTTAGCGAGTATTGTCTTAACTAACAACTTTTTTCGTTTTCAGGACGATTTTTATTTACAAGTTAAAGGTACTGCAATGGGTAGTAAAATTGCACCTAATTATGCTTGCTTGTATATGGGAGTTTTTGAAAATGACTTTATTCTAAATGAGTCAAATTCTTTTTTCCCTAAGATTTTGCTTTACAAACGGTATATTGATGACATTTTTATGATTACTAAGGCCACACCTGCAGAGATGTTGACGTTTTTGAATTATCTTAACTCAAGGACTGAGCATGTGAATTTCACTATGGAATGTGATCCAGTAAGCATTAGTTTTCTTGATGTTCGAGTATACATATGTGACGGGAAACTCCATACCGATCTGTACCGAAAACCAACGGAT
This sequence comes from Leuciscus idus, assembly GCA_021554675.1. NCBI lineage: Eukaryota > Metazoa > Chordata > Actinopteri > Cypriniformes > Leuciscidae > Leuciscus > Leuciscus idus. Next base: position 3,123,566 of record CM038640.1, on the reverse strand, counting down.
CGCAATACCATTCTAAGAGGCGATAGTTTCCATCCTAGACCTTTAGTTAAGAGTTTATCTATCAGTCATTTTAAGCGTGTGCGTAGAGTTTGTAGCACGGATGAATCTTACACTCATCAATCCAATGATTTAACTAAAAGATTCTTGAATCGTGGTTACCGTATAGAATGGATCTCAAATGCCAAAAAGAAATTCAACGAGACATCTCAAATGCAGTGTTTGCGAACAAAACATAATAATAAAACGCAAGTTCTTAATGCTCCCATTTGCGCGACGAAGTACTCAGCATTGAGTGCGGAGTTTCGTAGAGTCCTAAATAAACATTGGCATATTATTACAAGTGATCCTAAATTATCAGGTGTCTTTAAAAATGGTCCGAAATTAGTCTTTAAATGTCAAAACAATCTTCGTGACTTGCTTGTTAAATCTGAATATCCTTCACGTATAAAACAAAGTATTCCAACTCTTCCTCCAGGTAATTATAGGTGTGGTAAGTGCGCCCAGTGTGCTTTTACACACAAATGTAAATCGTTCAGTCATCCACGCTGTTAGCGGTTGTGGACGAGGCAAAACTTAAACCCGCAGCCGCGAGGGACTAAACACTGAGAGTCTGAATACACTGCGACGCGCGAAAACTCATTTCCACTCGTTGATCCAAGTTTAATCATTTATTGCACTTCAACACGTAAAAGTACATGGTACTGCAGTTACCAGGTGATAAAAGTGCTGTATGAGTGCTAAAAGTGCGGTCAACAGAAAGTGTTCGCTCCCAGGCTCACTCCCTCTCTCCGTCAAAGCCCCATTGAATTCAGGTGAGCCCGTGAAGCAAAACAAATAAACCACTGTCACTTCCGCCCAAACCCCGGTGGACACGCCCACCACCTACAATCCGAGTGCAGTGAATATTTATGAATGAAACCATACAGAACACATAGGAGACTTACTGGTGGCTCTTACATTCCGGCCCCTAATTATTTTCACACAATAATTATACAACTACACATTATGGAAGAGATCAACAATAATATATATAATTATTTTTTCAAGATAAGGCAGTCCGTTTGAAAATGTCCTTTCTTCTTTAGACCAAACCAAAGAAAGAGACAAAGTCCTTTGTCTTGTAAAGAGTGATCTTCACAATCACTTAGTCAGTCATGTAAAGAAAAAAGGTCCGTATAACAGTGTCAAAGTTAAAGTCAAAGTCTAAGAAGTTCAAAGGTCAGATGGATATCCAAATCTTGGTAATAGGCCTGTCCAAATAACTGGTCTTCGTCCTAATTCGCACTTGACGAACAAGTCCTCTTCTGTCAGGCATGGGCGTCAGTTTGGTTTGAAATGTGCTGGGGACAGAGATGCATTCGGAAGTGCATTTTCAGAAGTGCTGGGTACAATGACGCATTCATTTTTTTTTTTCTCTCTTTCGCGCAGGTTATGTTTTGAAAGACGATGTACTGTAGCTCAGGCACGGCCCCACTTTTCAACAGGCCCACCCAAAAAAAAAAAAAACTATATTCTATATTCTTTTACTATATTCTAATTTTGTCAATAATTATAAAAAAAATCGCCAATAAGCTCATAATTTGTGCTAAAATAGTGTTTAGTTTTAAAAACCATTTTAAAACGCTGGTTATATTTTGATGTTTCTGCGCAAATTCAGCAGACAGTGAGGTTCGGGTTTGTTCCGATCAGAGCACGTGAGTGGAGAGCGCATTTCTGAATATTCCGCTCCGCTCGTTCATTCCGCAGGGTCGCTCGCTCAACCAAGATGTCCTGTTGCCTGGTTCGAAAATATGTGGAATAAGGGCTGCTTCCGACTAAGTTTTTTAGCTAGTTGTTCATTTAAGTCATTCGTGGACAAATCGCCCCTTTATATTAATTTAATTACTTATATAGCCTACAGGATAAAAATGAGCGTTAACGTAATATAGCCGCACTCAAGCGCACGACCGCACGCATAAAGCTTGCCACAAAGAACCGGTAAAAGTAATGATTATGAATGCGTCTAAATGTGTCTAAATACGCTGTGAATGTGAATGTGTATTATACGCTGAGTTTCGGTTCATTTATGAGACGAACTCCAGTTCACTCGCCGGCGCCTTCATGTCGTGATTCTGCTATATTTACTTTTTATTTATTAAATCCAGGCAAATGGTTCATGAAACATTGATTAAAATTAAGATATAATTAATACAAAACGAAATTCAATTTAAAGAAAGGCAGCTGTTCTGTTTGAGGTCTCTGTGAAAGTTTTAAAGCAGTCTTTTAGTGCCGCTTTCAGAGTGCTCACGTCCGTAACCGAGAACTGACACGTGTTTTTTTCCCTCATAAATGCGAACACGAAAAATAAAATAAAATGAATATTATAATGTTTTTTTGTTGGGTCAGACAATGATTACCAAATTTCTCTCTCATATTGCTCCTCATAACCACTGAAAACGGTAAAAAAATTAAACCAAAAGTCAAATTAATATGGACGGAAGTTAAAAGTGGTGGGTACAAAATGACTCATGACGAAATCTGGTGGGTACGTGTCCCCCCCGTCCCCCCCGAAATCGACGCCTATGCTGTCAGGGATAGTTTGCACAATCCTTCCTGTAAGCCATGAGTTGCGAGGTGCTGAGTCGTCAACTACGAGTACAATATCTCCAGTAAGAAAGTTGCGCTTGACACCAGACCACTTCTGACGCTCCTGAAGAAGAGGCAAGTATTCTTTAATCCAACGTTTCCAAAACAAGTCAGATATATACTGAACTTGTTTCCATCTGCGACGAGCGTAGATGTCCTCCTTTTTGAACTGACCCGGTGGCAAAGATGGCATAATCTTGAGCAGCAACAGATGGTTAGGGGTTAAAGGTTCCAAGTCATTGGGATCAGTGGATGCCTTGGTAATAGGACGGCTGTTGATAATGGCTTCTGCTTCACAGAGAACTGTGTGTAGACTCTCCTCATCAAGGGTCTGCAACCTCAGGGTGGAATTCAGGACCTTCCTCACAGACCTTATCAACCTTTCCCAAACCCCTCCATGATGCGATCCGGTGGGGGGATTGAAAATCCACTTAATTCCTTTCTGAAGGAGGGTGTTGTTAATTAGAGCATGATTCCAACCTTCCATTGCCTCTCTCAATTCTCTCTCTGCACCGACAAAGTTGGTTCCATTGTCTGAGCGCAGTTCCGATACTTGTCCACGTCTTGCTGTAAAGCGTCGAAGAGCATTAATAAAGGAATCCGTGTCCAAGGATGATGCAACTTCGATGTGGATCGCTCTTATGGAAAGGCATGTGAAGAGAACCCCATACCTCTTCAATGTACTCCTTCCTCGCTTAACTTCAAAAGGTCCGAAGTAATCAACTCCAACCCGAGTGAATGGCGGTTCATCTGGAGAAACTCTGTCCTGAGGTAAATCTGCCATCTGCTGCTGCCCTGGAGCTGCATGGAATCGTCGACAGACAATACATTTCGACAGGGTTCTCCTTATAGCCACACTAACCCCAGGGATCCAATATCTTTGGCGCAGGCTAGCTAGCATGTGGTTACGACCACTGTGTCCCACCTCTTGATGTATGTACTGAAGAATTATGTCAGAAATATGTAAATCTTTTGCCAATATGGCAGGATGCTTAGCTTCTTCCGGCATAGCTGCTCTGCTAAGTCGTCCTCCAACTCTCAGAACACCATCTTCAAGTATTGGGTTGAGCTTATAAATGTGACTAGTCCTTTTCACACTTTCTCCCTTTTGCAAGCTGTTGAATTCTCCTGGAAACCTCCTTCTCTGACAAAACTTAATCTCCATCTCAGCTCTTCCTCAACTGAAAGAAGACCACTGCCAGTCTGAGCCTTGATACTCTTCATCTCTTTTTCTATTTTTTTTTCCCTGTTGGTCCTTATCCAAGCCAGAATGAGCAAGAGTCATGCTCAGTTGCTTTCTCTTCTGACTGAAGTACAGTAGTAGACTCTTCAGCTTAAGGAACCAACCAACCGTCTTCTTCAGACGGGTCCAAGAGGAGAAGTAGTTAATCAAGCGAGTGACTTCATCAATCCTTTCTTCAGCCTGCACGGCATTCACAACCAAGCCCATCTTAACCTCGGGGTCATCTGTCGGGATTCTCACAGAGCCAACTGGGTTTTCAGGCCACCCCTCCTCAGGCCCAACAAGGAACTGAGGTCCAGACTCCCATATGTTGTTTCTCAGGAGTGATGTCACCTTTACTCCTCTGGAGGCCAAATCAGCAGGATTGCTTGTGGTGTTAACATATCTGCACTGAGATGGGTTTGATACACTCAGTATCTTTGAAACCCGATTGGCTACAAACGTACGAAACCTTGAGGTCTCATTGCTGATGTACTTCAGTACGGAAGTACCATCAGTCCAAAAAATTGAGTCCTGAAGTTGCATCTGCAGCTCCTTCCTCCACTGCTCATCCATTCGACCTGCAACCATGGCAGCCGTCAACTCCATACGAGGGATGGTGATTGGCTTTAATGGAGCCACTCTGGCTTTACCCATTATGAAAGCACAGTGAACTTGTCTGTCTATGTTGTTTAATAAAAGATAAGTCACTGTTCCATAGCCGCTCTCACATGCATCCGCAAAGTGATGTAACTGAGCAGAAATCACTTCCCCAAAATCCATTGGTTTTAGGCATCTGTCAATTTCAAACCTTTCAAGCTGCCAGAGCTCCTTCAACCAACTTCTCCACTCCTGTGCAGACAAATCTGGTATAAGGTCATCCCAACCTAGATCCTTTCTGCACAAGTCTTGAAGGATCTTTTTGGCAGATAAGACCACAGGTGCAAAGATTCCTAAGGGGTCATAGATTGAACTGACCGTGGAGAGGATCCCTCTTCTGGTTAAGGGTCGATCCTTGATGAGGATTTTGAACTTAAGTGTCGGACTGAACACACCACTGAACACCCAATGCTCTTTCTACAGGAAGTGTGTCATTGTCCAAATCCAAATCCTTAACCTCTTTTGCTCTCTCTGTTGCAGGTATGGCTGCCAGCACGGCACGTCTGTTGCTGATCCACTTCATGAGCTGAAAGCCCCCTTTCAAACAAAGGGCACGAAGGTCCTGGTAGAGTGCTATCGCCGCCTCCTCAGAAGCCACTGATGTTAGGCAATCATCCACATAGAAATTGTGTAGTACCGTTTCGATTGCTTTGGAGCTGAATTGCTCCCGATTATCTTCCGCACCTCTTAGAGCAAAGTTTGCACAACTTGGCGAGGACGTGGCTCCGAACAGATGCGCAACCATTCTGTGCTCCACTAGGCTCTGTTTATGGTCTCCATCCCGCCACCAAAGAAACCTCAACAGGTCCGAATCCTCAGCTGGTACTCTGACTAGGGGTGGGAAAAAAAATCGATATTGCAATATATTGTTGTGCTCTCTGTCGCAATAAATAATCGATACACTAACGCCCAATATCGATATTTTATTACAACACAAAATGATTAATTTACCCGTTGTCAGTGTCACTGTCACTACCCAATATCTACCATTCTGTTTGCGGGGGGCGCTGTTCGAGTAAATAGGGGTAAAGTGGCGCAAACAGCGGCCGGTGAAGAACACAAGTTAACTAACAACAACAGAGAATTGCAGAAAAAAAGAGAAGCGAGAAGAATGGCGGAAAACAATAAAAAAACTAATCAAAGACCCACCCGCTAGTTTCCACTAAAGTGTGGAGACACTTCGGGTTTTAAGAGACAGTCGACGGAAAGGCACTGGATAAAGACTATGCAATCTGCAAGAACTGCTTTGCAAAGATAAAATATAACAGCAACACTACGAATGTGCTCTTACATCTGAGCATGCTGATCAGTTAGTGTTCCTCTAGAAGAATATGCCTTGATGTGTCCACTGTTTACAGTAACTTACTACTGACGTTTCAGTATTATGGTTTACACATGTTAATGTTCATGTTGTTTTGTAATGTTCATGCACTTTTATCTGTCTAGATGTACAGTCTAGGAGGCAGTGAGTTATGCAAATGCATATTTCTTTGCACAATGTTGGAAATGTTGGCATTAATAAATGCATAAAATTTCCTTATTTCCTTATTCCTTCTTTTTCTTTTCAGTCACATATATCGTTGATGAAATTTCTTCCAATATATTGAATATCGTAGATATCCCGAATCGTGATATTATCATATCGTGAGGTACCTGTATCGTCCCACCCCTACCGTCCACCAACTTAGCAGATTTTGTAACATACTCGATGAACTGACCATCTTCTCTTGATAACCCCATCTGCTCATCCTGATTACATTCAGGAAAATCTGCCTTTAGCTGCTGCTTCCACAGATCGTTGAGGTTTGCAATAGAGATCCTATTGACAGTGACATCTGGCCGTCCACAAGTAGTTTCTCTACTTTCATCGCCTCTAAGAGGTCCATTTACAGTCCAGCCCAGCATCGTTTTGACTGCGTATGGGCCTCCCTCCGTGCTTCGAATGACTTGCCATGGCTCCAATGCTCTAGGGACGTTGGATCCAATCAGCAGGTCAATATCTGAATCAATCTCCCTTAACTGGACATGTTTCAGATATGGCCAGCGTTTGAGGTCTTTCTGGCGAGGAATATTACCTCGGTGAACTGGCATGTTTTTCTGCGTATAAACATCAGGCAAAACAACTGCTGTCTAATTCAGCCACCTCCAAACCTGAGACAATATGGCTTCCAACGAACTTCTCCTGACCCATAGTCCGAAGGAGAATACCAGTTCTTCGTCCCCTGACATTCAGCTTGTTCATCAGTCGCTCTGTGCAGAATGACGCTGAGCTCCCAGGATCCAGGAAGGCATAGGTAATCAACACCTTATTCCCTTTCCTAGGTTTAACTTGCACTGGAACTATGGGGAGCGTACAATCTTGGTCACCGGCCCCAGTTAGACCACTGGATTGAACAGAGATCAGAGCACTGCCCACTGCTGTCTCAGATTCTCCTTCGACTTGCACTAAATTAATTTCTTTCTCTTTTGGATAAATGTGGAGTGCAGTAGGGTGCTTCAGACTGCATACTTTACATGAGAGACGCTTCCTACAGTCTCGGCTAATGTGCCCACTGCACAAACAGCCAAAGCACACACCATGTTCCTTTAAGAAAGTAATCTTCTCACTAGGCACCCTATTTTCCAACTTGTGGCACAGATCCAATGTATGCTCACCTCCACAAAACATACAAGCCTTCATAACAGCTGAACTTCCCTCTTCAGGTTTTGTTCTAGGTTCAACTTTCCTTTCCACTGTTGCAATGGTGGTAGCAAAGCTACTCCCCCTGGCTCCAGAACTAGGCTCAAACCTAGATTTCCTTGCGTCCTTATTTGCTGTTGTCGATGGTGTATCTTGTATATCCCCGAATAGCGGATCACTTGCAATCTTCACTTGTCTTTCAATGAAGCCAACAATATCTGTAAATGTGGCTCTCCGGCCACTCCTTTCCTGCAACTCACAAGCTATAGTTCTCCATCTGTCCCTATACTTGTAGGGCAGCTTTTTTATGATGGTCAGCATGGTGGCAGGAATGTTCAACTCTTCTATATATTCAACATCCTCCATGGCGTTACAACATCCTCGTAGAAAAAGACTGTATGCCTGTAGAGATTTCACATCTTCAGATTTTATTGGTGTCCATGAAAGAGCCTTTTCCATATAGGCTGAAGCAATTTTCTGTGCATTACCAAAATGCTCTTGTAGCAAAGCCTTAGCCTTGGCATATCCTCTGTCATGTGCCATATGTTGACCGCTTCTGACAAGCTCCCTTGGATGCCCCCTGATGTACTGTTCAAGGAAGTATAAGCAGTCTTTAGGATTGTCAGCCTTCTCTTCGATGCTGTGTTCAAAGGCCCTCATGAAGGTATGGTATTGCAAAGGATCATCGTCAAAAACCTGAATGTCTATTTTAGGCAGCAATGAAAGAGATTGTTGCTGAACCAATAAAGCAGTTATCTCGTTTTGTTTTTCCAACACCGTAATTATTTGATTTTGATCACTGCTGCTTGTCACCTGTGTTGCCGATTGATGACCTCTATGCTGCAACAGTGGACGTGATTGTACTGTATCTTGATGTCCCGTGACTTCTGGACGTCTAGATGATGTAGGTTGAGGTTGTGGTGGTTGAACAACGTTTTCCACTTGAGGTTTTATACCCAAGAAATGTGGATTGAGCTGTCCAAATATTGGAATATTCGTATCAGGCACAAATTATTTTGCCTCAGCATTAAGTGTTTTGGTTTTCCTTTGTCCCCTTTCTAGATAAGAATTCATGCCATTGGATTTCACAGATGGATGACTTGAAACCCGAGACCCTCTTGAGCCTCTCGGCACATTCACTTTGGCCACTGATGCGGCTATTTCCACTTCAAGATCAAACTCTTCCCGTTTTTTCCTTAGCTGCTCCTCTTGTTCTTCTAATGCATGTTTATCCTTTAATAATCTTTGTCTTGCCATGAGAGCAGCCATATCTGCCTCTGCTTTAATGCATGCCGATGATGTTGTTGAGACACTGGACCTTTTCCCAGCCGAGCTCTGCCCAATGCTAGAACATTTACTTCCCATGTTTGACACGCTATCACTTGGTTTAATTTCATCCTGTGCAACAGAGACTTGAACACTTTGCCCAGAGTGATTTGACACAGACTCATTATCATTATGAGGTTTGTCCAACATGTGCATTGATTCCTTTTGTTGACTAGCGTTGTATGATCACGCTCTTATTAATGTGAATGCTTTTAAACCATTCAAGCGCGACAAGAAAGAAACCGCGCTGTAAGTCCTGCCCATTAGCCTACACACACAGAGAAAAGACACGCGTCAGTATCGAGTTCTCTTTCGGGCTTGAACAAACCATTACACACACAAATTATGCCAAAATGTCAGTATTGTTGAGTGTCCTCATAAGAGCAGTCTTAAATGATTTAAATAAAGTAGAGCGTAGAGATTTGTGAGAAAATGGGACGCGTGTCAGATCGTGTCTCTCTGAGCAGCGGCTGGTCTTAAAGTGTCATTAATGTTAATCAAAGAACAAAGGTAAGAGAGTAAATTACTCACTCAGACCCGGCGCCAGGAGGATGTTATACCCGTAGCCTAATAATCATGAATGCACTCCGCTATCTTTTAACACATCTCCGGCGAACGGCATGAAGCGCAGTGAAATTCAGCGACTTATGTGGCATTTCCTGATGGATCGAGGTTGTTCGTTAACTTCATTTTATACGTGCAATTCACACGAGCTCTAAGCGCATGCGAGACTGCTGAGAGTAGTCAAACTTTATTAATGAAAAAAAATCAGAGGGAATAATTTCTTTAATGTATTTTTTATTTTATTTTAATTAATTTATTTACCGGTTGGCCGGTCACATGGCTTTCATAGTTTTCAGTTACGTGACTGGTGCGGAGACCTGGAGTGTTACTTAAATTTTTTATTTCGTTTTATTCATATTTTGATTTTGAATTAGCTTTCAATTAGTTTTATTTTTAAACTTTCGGATTCAACCCATGTTCTCAAGCAGTGAAAAATAGAGGACACTGACAACGCGCTGACAGACAGGACCAAGCAGGTATTTAATATGAAACAAAGTCTCAACTTTCAAATTTGGTCAGTCAAAGAAAATTAAACAATAAATAGGCCTACCGTTTTGTGGCTCTTTAATGTGTCGTGACAGATTGCCTCAGTTAAAGCCAAGTTCAAATTCACCGACGTTAATCTACTAACTCTCCTGACTGCTTTGTCGGACAAAAATAGTGGATTTTTATTGGTCAGACTCAGATCGCATGTCAATCAAACTCCCTGCAAAGGATGAATTGACGCTAATTTAAGCACCAGCTTTTTAAAGGCGATGTAAAAAAAAAAAAAAAAAAATCGCCCCCCCGGGTAAAAAATATATTACCGGTGTTGTCACAAGTTGATTAACCGGTGGGAGAATATTATCACCGTCACATCTCTAGTGTGCAATTATTTTCAGGGAAACGCACGGCTAAAAAAGTAGTTCCAGACAGGTCTTGACCTCATTAAAATCAGAAAGAACAGCAAGTAACACATTGATTAAAACATGACATTAGAAAGACTAAAATAGTTCTTTCTAGTAAAACGTTTTCCAAAAATATACAACTTCCAAAAAAAACTTTTTACATTACTACAGGGCTGTTGAATGCTTGAATCTGATTGGTTGACAAAGATTCTAAGGTGTGCAGTTATTTTCAGGGAAACGCACGGCTAAAGTAGTTCCAGGTAGGTCTTGACCGCATTACATGTCCATATCACTTCGCCAAATTATTTCAGTTATTTCAAAGGTCCTTACAGCAACAACAGCAAAAGAACCAAAAGCCCCAGTGAAAAAAACATTCAGCATTCAGTGATATGGCATGGCATTTGACGTTTAAAGACTAATTTCGGACCATTTTTAAAGACACCTGATAATTTAGGATCACTTGTAATAATATGCCAATGTTTATTTAGGACTCTGTCATGTGTCTGTATAACAGCAAACCCAGGAGTGTGTCCAATCAGAAGAGTTTTCACCAAGACTTAGAATGTAGTGCAGAATGTGTAGGCCTACTGCTTTCATGGTGCCTTTCTAGTGCTTATAGTATTTGTCCTTTCAGGAGCTTGACATCTCCTGTCATTTTATGGAATTGATTGTGGAAAAGGGTAAAAATTCTTATAATGATGACAAATGCAGTAAAAACAGTAATATTGTGAAAAATTGTTAAAATTGAAAAATAACTTTTTTTATATTTTAACATTTTGCAAAAATGTATTCCTGTGATCAAAGCTAAATTTTCAGCATCATTACTCCAGTCTTCAGTGTCTCATGATCCTTCAGAAATTATTCTAACATGCTGATTCAATGCTCAAGAAACATGTCTGATTATTATCATTGTTGAAAACAGTGATGCACAGTTTCCACAAAAATATGAATACACAAATAAATTTTTCAGCATGCCAAATAAAAATTATTAATAATTGAGCACAAATAATAACTGATAATAATTGAGCAGCAAATCATCATATCAGAATGATTTCTGAAGGATCATGCGACACTGAAGACTGGAGTAATGATGCTGAAAATTTAGCTTTGATCACAGGAATACATTTTTGCAAAATGTTAAAATATAAAAAAAGTTATTTTTCAATTTTAACAATTTTTCACAATATTACTGTTTTTGAAAACAGTAATACACCAGTAGCTATATCTAAAACAATGTGAACCAATTACCAAATAATATTTTAAATAGGCTGACACTTTCCTAATCATGGACTTAAAAGTGAAAGTCGTCAGATTTAGCCTGCTCCAGTGTAAGTTTGAGAATAATATTTTGAGTTTTATTATTTTCTTAGACAAGTGAAATTACTGAACAAAGCCTGGAAACGGATACATACATTCACTCTTATCTTCTGTCTGATATGCTGAAAACTGTAATGGTTTTTTGTGCATTAATGACAAATAACGTAAGCATGAGATGGCCAGTAGTAGTTTACATCCCTGGAAATTAATGTTGGTCGTTTAACTTTTTTCCCCCCCGTAAATATTCAGCAAATATTGATGTATTGTCTCGCCGTGTTCAGCTGCTTATCTTAATACCTCAGCTCAGATTCTTCAAGCATTAAAAAGTGTTGCGCTGCTCGGATTCTGTGGACAGTAAATCCAGCCTTCTTTGATTTGATTGGCTATCAAACATTTCGACATTGACGAGCCGCTGCACTGAGACTGAGCACGCTAAATTTTTGACAAGTGGCCGCGCTGGCCATTCGTCTGGGCTGACGGAAAGATAGGCTATGTACATTTGCTATAATTCGTTCTTTATATATATTTACGTAGCAATGGACCAAACCAAGTTGTACGGCACACCGGGAAAAGTCCAGGTGAACCAGATGCCCAGTCTGCCCCAGCCAGGAGTGTGTCCAAGCAGAAAATATAAACCAGGAATGTGTCCCCGGATACGTTTCGTGTCGTGTGCCGATGACAGTGACTGTGCCAACAATGAGAAATGCTGCAACAATGGATGTGGACTTCAGTGTATGGCTCCAGTTACAGGTATTTTTATATTATATTATATTATATTATATTAGGTATAACTTATATAAGGTATAACTTAACTAAAGGTATACCATTACTAGGCGTGTTCCCCGAACCATACCTTAGGAAGCTGCTTAAGATATACCCTCTTACGTGCGACGTTACCCGGTGCTGTCCGTGGCGATGGTGCTGAATTGGTTGATATCGACGGCTCGAGAATCAATTATTCTCTCGTGCAGGAGCTGCTTCACTGCATTTTGCGAGAAAGCGGTGTTCTTTATAAAATAAGCACTTCAGAAATAGTTGAAAGTGCATTTATAGTCTATAGGATATTATAAAAAATAATCCAAACTATAATAGCCTATAATAGCCTAGCCTACATATTTTAAAATTGTATCATATATTGCTGCCACAATAACCATTTCCAAAATTTTACGTGCTTTCATCTCTTTATGATGTTTTATTAACAAAGTTCGGGAGGAGCACGTTCAGATAATTAACACAAGTGGAGAGCACTCAGCAATCAATGGTAAGAGGTATATACATTCAGCAGTCTCACCTCAATCCTTTGACAGTTTTGCAGCATCCCTCCACCACCCCTTCTCCACGCTTCTAGCCCTAAACATTTACATACGGGGGGGAGTACTCTGGGTTCGGGCCGAACTCCAAGCTCGGAGCCCTCGCCCCGGACAGCACGCGAAATACGCATTAAACTTTACCCCCTCAGATTGTATGCAAGTGTGAACTCGTGAACCCATTTTTGTTCGCTGAGGTGGAGCTGCGATGAAATATTGTTCTTGTAAATACTTTCCAGCATTTCAGTAATAAAAGTGTACATCTTACGGTGCACGGCAGTGATCAAAAAGGATTTAAACAGTGGATTTTGAATCTCTTCTTGTAAACTCAGAGATGTGGATTCAGACGGCAATTAAATTCCCACAGGATTTTGTTAAAAAACTATTTGGCCAGGGATTTTTACGTGGGCTGGGTGAGAAGAAACACTGACATTATGGATTCGGACGGCAATAAAATCACTTACCCCTGTAAAGGTTTAACCCTCTGGGCGCCACGGTCGAGTTTACTCGACAAGATGCGGCACTGAATAAAACGGCCGATTTTGTCAAATAGGGTGTCAAATTGGGTGTCAAATTTCGTTCGACCTCCCCTCCACTAGTTGGCAGACATGTCATACTTCATCCCCGACTCAAAAAAAAGTCATGCTTCTATACAAAATATTCGAGCTAGAGCGCATTGAATCAGTGCGAACAAAAGCGGAGCTAGTGTGCGAGTGAGCCATTTTATCAGAGCAATATTGTCAACGTCAGCGAGTATTTGCATTAGATTATTATTATTATTATTATCTAATGGCATCAATAAAGCTTACCCGCAATGAAGTGTTGGGTCTTCTATTCACGGACCCTGATTCTGAAGGGGAATAACGTTATCTGCCTTCAGAAAATGACGGTGACTCTGAAAGTGAAAGTATAGCCCTACACCAAGCACAAACGGTGAATCCTTTGCCCAATATAACGTTAGATGGTCCTTTGCCCAATGTCAGTGGTGGGAACAATGTTTCCCGGGGTCGGAGTGTTCATCGCGAAGTTAGCAGGCGTGTTAGTGTTGTGGGGAACGAGGCGGCCGCGGGAGATTTTTACCGCGCTAGCCATGGTGACCGTGTGCCTCTCCGCAATCGCGGCGACAGTATTGTGGTGGAGACTTTGTCTAATGCCACTGGGTATGTTAGACGAGGTCGAAGTATTCATAGGACAGATAGGGGGCAACGTGGAGGCAGGGTGGGGAGTCGCAATGACAATGACAGTAGTCCGAGCTGTGCACACTCGGCGCGCCCGCGAGACAGATCTGGCCGCGCCCGCGCTGCTGCTCGTAGCAGGAGAAGAGGCGATGTGACACGTGGCAGAGGGGCTATTATGCATAGTCTATCGCAAGACCACACCATGAAACACTACAAGAAATGTCACCTGGATGAATAGGGAGTCATTATCTCTACAGCAAAAGCCCTGCAACAATTGTTTTTGTCTGCCATTTATTACACTGTTGATTTACTATCTATTTCCCTGACCATTTAGTAGTGTACAATATGTGTTCTTTTTTGTGTGTTCATGTCCTTGTGATGTGTGCGTCTTTTGCGTCGCGCAACAGATAAACTATACCGGGGAGGGACGGTTTCGAGAAATCGTTTCTCCTCGGCGTCCTCTGGGTGGCGACTCTCTGAGGAGGGTCGCAGCGCTGCCAGTTCGGTTGTTTCCTGCTGGTGGCCACGGAGTGATATATTTATATATATATATATATATATATATATATATATATATATATATATATATATAGTTTTTCTGATGTAAAGAAAAATTAAGATAAAATGTCTTTTCTTCTGGACGCTCCGCTTTCAAAAAAACGAAGAATTAAACTCTTCAGCGGCGTTCCAAAGGTTTTCTTCCTCACCGATCTAACGTTCCTGAGACTGCTGGGCGGGAGCAGTCTCAGCATACTTAAGCTCCTCGCTGCATAGAGTGCGGCAAAACAAGGATTCGCCATTCGGGCTCATCCACAATCGATGGGGACCTGGGTGGCGGTCACAGTCTAGCCAGTTAGAGATATGCAAGATCTGAGGACTGTTTTATCTCTAAAATAGCTAAGAATGGAAGAAGCCCTGACGCCGAGGCTGCAGGCTTCTGAGGGTGGTCCCCTCCGGGGTAGGGACGGTTTTGAGAAATCGTTTCTCCTCGGCGCCCTCTGGGGTGCGACTCTCTGAGGAGGGTCGCAACGCTGGCTGTCCGGTTTTCCTGCCGGTTCGCCGTTTCAGGACACCGAGGTGTCAGCGTCCCCAAACGATCCTCTGAGGAGGGACGTAGAGCAGTCAGTTCGGTTTCCCTGTTGGTTCGCCGTTTCAGGGCGTTGAGGTGCCTGCTTTTTCCAACGATCCTCCGAGGAGGGTCGTAGGAACAACGCTAGTTAGAGGTAGGCAAGATCTGAGGACTGTCGTTATCTCTAATAAATCTTAGACAAGAAGTCCTGACGCTGAGGCTATCAGGCTTCTGAAGGTTCCTCCGGGGCAGGGACGGTTTTGAGAAATCGTTTCTCCTCGGCACCCTCTGGGGTGCGACTCTCTGAGGAGGGTCGCAGCGCTGCCAGTTCGGTTGTTCCCTGCCGGTTCTCCGTTCAGGGCACCGATGTGTCAGCGTCCCCATACGATCCTCCGAGGAGGGGCGTAGAATGGTCAGTTCGGTTGTTCCCTGCCGGTTCGCCGCTTCAGGGCACCAAAGTGACTGTTCAACCAAATCCAGAGGCCAGTCTCGAGAGACTGGTTCCCCTAGTAGAATTTCTGGCAGCGTGGAAACTACTGCCACATATTTCTCAGTGGGTCCTGCACACTACAGAAAAGGGTTTTAGAATTCAGTTCGGTTCTCGTCCGCCCAGATTTCTAGAGGTCCTCCCCACAGTGGTGGACCCCGAGCAGGCTCTGGTTATGGAGCAGGAAGTACTGACACTTCTGCAAAAAGGAGCTATAGAAGGGGTTTCTCCTCCCAGCAGACAGTCAGGGTTTTACAGCCGTTACATCATTGTTCCGAAAGAGGATGAGGGATTGCGTCCTATTCTAGACCTGCGTCAATTAAACAGCAGGTTTCAGAATCTCACGCTAAAATGATTGTGTCACAGATTCAGTCCGAGGACTGGTTTGTCACAATAGACTTGAAGGACGCTTACTTATCTATCCATCCTCATCACAGGAGGTTCCTGAGGTTTGCTTTCGGGGGCGAAACATACCAGTATTGGGTTCTTCCCTTCGGCCTAGGTTTATCACCCTGCATCTTTACAAAATGCGTGGATGCAGCTCTGGCTCCTCTGAGACTCCAGGGCATTCGCGTATTATACTTTATCGACGATTGGTTGATTTTAGCTCAGTCCGAGCAGTTGGCAGTTCGGCATCGAGATGTCGTTCTGTCTCACATAAAGAGGTTGGGGTTGTGGCTCAACGCCAAGAAGAGTGTGCTCCTCCCAGCTCAGAGGACCACTTTTCTGGGTGTTTTATGGGATTCGACAATAATGCAAGCACGTCTGTCTCCTGCACGTATTTCTGCGATTCTCACAGCCGTAAAGGGGGTAAAACTAGGCCAGTCACTCACTGTGAAACAGTTTCAGAGACTGTTGGGGCTCATGGCAGCTGCGTCCAACGTAATCACTTTTGGCCTTTTGTACATGAGACCTTTGCAGTGGCTCAGGATCAAGGGGTTTTCTCCGAGGGGAAATCCATTTCGCACGATCAAGGTCACGCGGCGATGCCTTCGTGCCTTGGTCATGTGGAAGAAACCTTGGTTCCTCGCCCAGGGCCCAGTGCTGGGGGCTTCTTGTCGACGCGTAACGCTTTCGACGGATGCTTCCCTCACAGGATGGGGGGCGGTCATGAGTGGCCGCTCGGCGAAAGGTCTTTTGCAGGACCATCAACGTTCTTGCCACATAAATCGGCTAGAAATGATGGCGGTATTTCGTGCTCTCAAATACTTCCTGCCAGACCTGAGAGGTCACCATGTGCTTGTCCTTCCAGACAACACACTGATGGTCTCGTATATCAGAGCAGATATCCTGTTGAGGCAGGGGCTGAGGCCCGGGGAATGGGGACTTCACCCCAAGGTGGTGGAGCTCCTTTAGGAGAACTTCAGTCAAAACTCAAGTCTACCCTTCGCATCGTTTATACAACGCATTGCCCATTTGGTTCTCCCTGATGCATCCAGCTCTGCTTGAACTGGATGCAACGTATTAGGTGTGGTTGAGGCTACACCTGTACGCATTTCACGATATCTTTGCGCCCGGGAGTTACTCTCTTCCGGAGTTATGGATACTATGGGCTCGGCCTCTGAGGGGGCCCAGCTCATAGATTCAGGTCTCTCGACTGAGGTCGTGGAGACCATACTCCAGTCTAGAGCTCCCTCCACGAGAAGACTGAATATGCATTGAAATGGAAACTGTTCTCTGCCTGGTGCGGAGAATGCCTTCTGAATCTTGCTATCTGCCCTATGGTACAGTACTTGATTTCTGCAATGAATGTTTCTTTGCTGGGTTATCTCTGAGGAGAGATCCTTATTTCATCTTCTCCGTGGTACTTGAGGCTTAATACAAGCCAGATCAGGAAGAACTTAATCTGTTTTGCCCTGTCCGGGCTCTTGGATGCTTATGTCCACAGAGCTGCAACCTGTGGCATATATATAAGAGCAGTTATTTGTCTGCTTCAGGTTACCTAAGATAGGTTGCCCTGCATCTAAACAGATATTGAGCAAGTGAGTAGTTGAGGCTATCTCACTTGCTTATGAAGCGGCCGGACAGCCTTCACCTTTGGCTGTCCCGGCCCATTCTACCAGGAGTATGGCTGCCTCTAAGGCTTTATTATCAGGAGTTTCACTCTATGACATCTGTAATGCGGCAGGCAGGTCCTCACCGCATACATTTGTTAGATTTTATGACTTGGACCTAGGCTCCACTCCAGGGTCTAGGGTGCTTGTTTCCTAGTATGCGCATGGTCTTCATACAGAACAGGCATTTGTCATATGGCGTCGTGGGTATAGGGTTCCCACCGCGTCTCGACGCAGCTCGAAGTTCCCTTGAAAGGGAACGTCTCAGGTTACGTATGTAACCCTGGTTCCCTGAGAGGGAACGAGACGCTGCGTCGCCTTGCCATACTCCCTGCATGCCTGTGATCGACTTGCTTCGGCTTTTCAGAAGCTAACGCGATCTGTGTCAGCGGGGCTGCCTTATAGTTTCCTGGTCGATGACGTCACCCGCCTATGACGTCTCGTCTTTCCATTGGACTGATTATACACGTGCTTCACGACGCAATCACGCAGGGCGTTCCCACCGCGTCTCGACGCAGCGTCTCGTTCCCTCTCAGGCAACCAGGGTTACATACGTAACCTGAGACGTTTTATGACAAGGTCAGTGAGGATGGGAAAATCTTACATTTCTGTGCAAACTTTGAAAGGAAAAGAAAATCCTCACTTGTTAAACCTGCCTGGTATATTTTTCCAGGATTCCAGTATTCCTTTTTAGCATGTACTGAAATGGAAAATTATTAAAATTGAAAAACATTTGCACCTTAAGCACTACTGTCCTGTTTTTCTTGTAATAATTCCTCATTAAAAAAGACCATTCAAGCAGCACGTTTTTCCTCATGTTAAAACTGATCAAATAATTGCTGTCTGTGGTTCTATATGGGCAGTGGAAATATTTTTGAAAAATAATAGCTCGTAGCAACATATGGAAAAAAAGAACTATGAACTGATCTAGTTCATTTTAAAATTTGTGAACTGAACTTTGAAATAGTTCATGTAGAAAGTGAACTTTCCCAACACTGGTTTGAGCAAACTCTCCACCACAATCATTCCCTTTAAATAGACTATTAACCCTCTGGGGTCTGAGTTGTTTTTGGGGTCCTTGAGATGTTTTGACATGCCCTGACATTTGTGCTTTTTTCAGTTGCTTATAAACCTATTAAAGGCAAAGGTGTAATTACACTCTATTTAGCACAAACAGGGCTACCATAATATGTGAGCAACATGTATGTACATGTTTGTATTTTTGAGAGAATAATGTTTATGCATGGTTATTGAAAAAACTAAAAATTAAAGTTTCTGAAATAGGGCCACAAAACACAAATATGTGTCCACAAGACTTTTGAATAATGGGTGTTGTCGCTTAGAGTTTTTTCTTCAGAATGATCTGAAAATCATCCTGCCTAATCATTCACATAAAACAATACATTGATTTAAACTTTGTAAGACATGTTTTGTTTGGAAAGGCAATATGCGTGTGGGCGTGATTCACACCTGAGAAGACACTGAGCTGCATAATGAGCCGCATAATGAGCCTTTCATTCAGGTGTATCACTGAGAGTACCGCAAGTAAAGAATGTGAGGACTTATTTTGTATGCATGCAAATTGCATAATATCCATGGTAAACATTTCTAGTAACTATGCAGTTAATTCTCATACTGTATTTTCAGAATGTTTTGGAATATATCCTCTCCCCAAATGTGACACTAATAAAAAACTATAATAAATAATTGAATGACAAGGTTTTTATTGACCTATTAAGATGTTGCTTACATCTACCTTGTAAATATATGTTTTGCTATTTTATTAAACAGTTTTCACATATAAATCAACAACAATTACAATTTTAACAATATTTCAAGTGTAATCTTTCTTTTTAAAGAGTATACATCGATTTTATCATACGTATTTCAAAGTTAAGGATTCATTAGTTTGAATATTGGAACAAACACTAAAATAACATCTTAGTTGATAATTCAATATACCTACTTTATTTTTAACAAAACATCACATACTATATTTTTAACATATGAGCAGAAATATTTGCATTTACAGGTGCTGGTCATAAAATTAGAATATCATCAAAAAGTTGATTTATTTCAAGAATTCAACTTAACAGGTGAAACTAATATATTATATAGACTCATTACATGCAAAGTGAGATATTTCAAGCCTTTATTTGTTATAATTTTGATGATTATGGCTTACAGCTTATGAAACCCACGAAATCAAAATCCCAGAAAATTTGAATGTTATATGAAATCACACAGTAATTACACAGTAATACCATGGTCATTGAACCAGGTTTTGGTTCTTTTGGCAGTGTGGGCAGGTGCAAATCCTGCTGTTTTTAACACTTTGTTTTTATTGTGAGTATACACAAAAATAATAGACATTTAACAGGATCGAATGATATATATAACACTTGAATGTAAGATCAAAATCGACTGAGTATTTTGAGTCTCTTTTGCACTGATAAGAAAAAAAGCGAGCAGATCACGCCGGCGTGATTGCAGACCCCAGGGGGTTAACCCTTTAATGGTTCGCCAGCTGATGTACCTTTGGATAATATATTTAAAAATCTAACAACAATCAGTGTAATTACAATTTTATTCTTTGCATGAAAACACTTGAATTAGCCTAATTGAACACTGTTATATAATAATAAATAAATGTGTATTTCCTGGTGTATATGGCAACTAGTAAATGCTCTGGTATGGTCTAGAACAGTGTTTCCCAACCTTTTTTCAGTCACGGCACCCTTTGAATTAAAAAAAAAATGTGTGGCACCCTACACTACTGTTGTCACGATACTACTTTGATACGATACCTTGAAATGTATTTGAAAAAATTTGTGCGTGTAATTAGGGCTGGGCGATAAATCGGTATCGGTATTTATCGACGGTACACCATTGTCGGTAACGATATAAAAAATGTTCGATATAGCGCTCAATATTTTCATTCAAATGCACGCGCGACCACCATAACATCACCCGACATCAAATGGCAAGCGGAATGAAAGCGGAACGAAACTGCGTTATTATTTTGTGCTCCACGGACCGTTTATCAGTTTGGACCATCAATGTCAGTGCAGCGCGAGTCGATCTTGATCAAGCGACATTGTTACTACACAGCGCTAAGAGATCCAGTAAAGAAAGCATTTGAATTCGCCACTGAAGTAATAACATCAGCGTGAGATCGAGTGAGAAACATTCAAATTTCTCCGTTATTAACGGATCAAACTGCGCTGACGGAGAAACATTGTGCCATGAATGAATGAACTAGTTATATTTAAGTCCATAGATCAGCAACATTCATTGTATATGGATTTAATGTAGTAACACTCACAGTAACCATGGAAGTTTGGCAGGAATAGTAAAATGCTTTCAAGTACATCACACATCTTTTTCCAGCACTTCAAAACTCAAATATTATCATATTTAAATGTTATTTTTAATGTGATGACCAAAACACATTTGTTCATCCTTCAAATATTACCCCCATTTCTAAAAGTAAACGTTTCAAGATGTAGGGAAAACTCAGACTTATTTAAAAATAACTTTTCTTTTTAATAATATATTTTTTTTAAATCAAGGAAATTTCTTTGGCATTTCTTTCTTTTTGCTGTATCGAAAAATGTACCTAACCGTGACACCACTGTGTCGTAAGGAACCGTGAATTTTGTGAACCATTACACCCCTACTTATTAGAGATGTTGATCTACCTCAAAGTTTGCCTTGATTCTTCTACGTTTACACTTTTACATTGCACTTTGCACACATTTTATAACATTTTAAGTTCAAGAGTTTCTTTAACACTTACTTTTTTATCTTAACCCTCTGGAGTCTGAGCGGTTTTCTGGGCCCTTGAGATGTTCTGACATGCCCTGACATTTGTGCTTTTTTCAGTTGCTTATAAACATATTAATGGCAAAGGTGTAAATTCACTCTATAAAGCACAAACAGGGCTACCATAATATGTGAGCCACGTGTATGTACATGTTTTCATTTTTGAGAGAATGTTTATGCGTGGATATTGAAAAAATCCTTTTGACTAATGGATGTCGTCGCCTATAGTTTTTTCTTCAAAATTATGTGAAAATAGTCTTGCTTTATCGTTCAAATAAAACCATACATTGATTTAAATTGATGTAAAACAGGTTTTGCTTGGAAAGCCAATATGCGAGGGGGCGTGAACGAGGAGTGGTTTACACCTGAATTACCACCCACTCTGCATAATGATGAGCCATTCACTCAGGTGTGACACAGTGACTGAGCCACAATGCAAGGACAAAAGATATATTTAGAAGAAGACTTATATTGACCATTTAAGATTTTGCTTACATCTATCTTGTAAATATGTTTTGCTATTTTATTAAAAAGGTTACAATTACAACAATAATTACAATTTCAACAATATTTCAAGTGTACTCTTTCTTTGTAAAAAAAAAAGATTATAGGCCTACATTTTATCTATGTATTCATTAGTTTGAATATAGTCAACATTGGAACAGCTAACATCTTAATTGATGACTTTATTTTTGACAAAAATAGATATAGAAATTGCTAAACAAAAGCTTATTTGACGTGGCAGTATATTCTACAGTAAAAACTGTACCCAAATCTAGTCAACAAGATGTTGTCTTTCATATTTCGCCTGACTGTAACGTTGTTTTCATGAAATATTAGGGCATATTGTTAATTTGCAGTTTAATACGTTGCTTATACAAATAGCCTACATTTTATTTCAACATATTTCAGTCGAATTTTCCTTTCCTCAGTATAGCAATACAGTTTGCTAAAACATCATCATTCATTCACACACGCAATTTAAATTTAACTTCTGGCAAAGATGAAGTTGACGATAGGCTATTGACTCGCGATCTTCGCAGTAGGCTAGTGAACGCACCGGAGAAATGCACATTTATTAGGCTACATAGTTTTTTGTTTTGGATGGTTTTGTTTAGAACCAGCTTTCTGTAAATATATTTCACATTTTTTAGACATGTGAGGCGAGTAGGCTACGGTCTGGTTAATGATGATCTCCAGTTCAAGCACCTTATGTTGTGATTGCTATAGCCTATATTTACTTTAAATCCAGGAAATTTGTTAATGAAAAAATTATTAAAATTAAGATACAATTGATACAAAACGAAATTCGTTTTAAAGAAAGGATTTGTAGTTTCTGTTTTGAGGTCTCTGTGAAAGTTTGAAAGTCTTTTAGTGGGCCTTCAGAGCGCTCGCGTCCATAATGGAGAACTGTCACGTAATATTGTTTTTTCCTCATAAATGCGAACACGAAAAATAAAAGACAAAAGACTTTTAAGTAAAACTTACTCCGAAATTGTGTCCTCGGCGGAATTCGCTCTTCAAAATGCTGCCGTTTGTAGTCTGAGTTACAATCTTCCTCTGAGGAAACAACTTCCTCGCTGTCCAGAATCATCTGAAGGGCGTCTTTACTGGAGAAGCGTGCCATACTCAAAACGCGATGAACTATCAGTAAGTCTGATGAAGAAACTGTGTTTTTATGGCATTGATCGGGGGGGCGTATGCGATGCATACTAGATCACCTAAACTATTTACCATTTGAATAGCGCCGGGGGCGGGGCGGCCTCAACTCATTATAGAGATAATGAGGCAGAAGGAAAAACGGTACCTCTCCTTGCTTTCAAACGGATTACATGAGTTGAAAACATTTGTTTTTTATATAAATTACTTCATTTAAAAGAAGAGATTTCAAGCTTCATAAAGACATATCTCACGTGTCTGTGTGAGAAGTATTCGGTGAGTTATTGTTCATTTTCGGACGCGTTTCAGAATGGACTACACTGACAGAGAGAAGGCAGAACTCGCTTCGTGTTTATTTTTCTTTATTTGGCGAAAAGCTCAACACTTTGTTTTTATTATGAGTATACACAAAAATAATACACATTTAACAGAATCGATTGATGTACGAAACTCCTATGAAAAATCAAAGTCAACAGAGTATTTATGAGTTTATTTTACACTGATAAAAAAAAAGCGAGCTGGTATCGCCGGCGATACCGTAGACCTCAGGGGGTTAATATAATAATTTATCATAAAGAAGATTTTTTTTTTACATTTTATTTTTGACTGCTAAAACTAAAATAATTAGTTGTTTGCCTTAATGTGGATAAATAAAATAAAAAACAGTGGTTTAAATTCAAACTTTTCTACTTGTCTTAAAAAAAAAAGGTTCTAAAATAATTTCAATAATTATCGATACCGAACGATATGAAACATTATATCGTGATAATTTTTTTAGCTATATCGCACAGCCCTATGTGTAATTTGTTGTTATTAGAGACATTCGAGATTATTAGGCTATGTACATTTTCTATAATTCGTTCTTTATATATATTTACGTAGCAATGGACCAAACCAAGTTGTACGGCCCACCGGGAAAAGTCCAGGTGAACCAGATGCCCAGTCTGCCCCAGCCAGGAGTGTGTCCAAGCAGAAAATATAAACCAGAAATGTGTGCCCGGATAACTTTCGTGTCGTGTGCCGATGACAGTGACTGTGCCAACAATGAGAAATGCTGCAACAATGGATGTGGACTTAAGTGTATGGCTCCAGTTACAGGTATTTTTATATTATATTATCTATACTATAGCCTACTACATTACATTACATTACATAACACTATGGGGCTGTAGAATGCTTGAATCTGATTGGTCCATATAACTTCGCCAAATGATTTCAGTTATTTCAAAGGTCCTTACAGCAACAACAGCAAAAGAACCAAAACCCACGATGACACTGACCAAGCAAATAAATATGGTAAACCATAGGATAAAAACAACAAATTATTTCCATATTTTTGGGGGAAATACTGTCATTTTAAAGCAGAATAATTGACTCCGGTCTGTTGAATTATTAGAAAATAATGCACACTCAAGGTGTTTCTTGCTTTAGATCAGAAACAGTTTTAGATCAGAAATGGCTTGTGAAGTTCAAAAATTATTTAAGAAACAGCAAGTTACACTGAATAAAACATTTTAAAGTAGAAAGACTGAAATAGTTCTTTTGTAAAACGTATTCCAATATTATAAACAACTTCCAAAAACCTTTTTTTACAGTGAAAACTTCATTCAGCATTCAGTGATTTGGCTTCTCTGTCATGTGTCTATATAACAGCAAACCCAGGAGTGTGTCCAATCACAACATATGAACCAGGAATGTGTGCCCGGATACGTTTCGTGTCGTGTGCCGATGACAGTGACTGTGCCAACAATGAGAAATGCTGCAGCAATGGATGTGGACTTCAGTGTATGACTCCAGATACAGGTATTTTTATATTATATTATATTATATTATATTATATTATATTATATTATATTATATTATATTATATTATATTATATTATATTATATTATAATATATTATATTATAGGGCTAAAAAGTGGCCCTGGACTTTCTGGCACAGAGCGGCCCACCACAACCGGTCCACATTTGGTGTGATTTGTCACACCATAAACCCACCAGCTCATTATGCACAAAGCAATTTTTAACAGCACTTACTAACATAAAAATATAACACAATACAGAAATATAAATGCTATTTTTTTTATTTTATTGAAATGCTTATTAACATGAATGAATAATGATTAATAAATGTGTCTTTTCTGGTGTATATGGCAACTAGTAAATGCTCTGGTATGGTCTAGAACAGTGTTTCCCATCCTTTTTTCAGTCACGGCACCCTTTGAAATTTTTCACAAATTTGTGGCACCCTACACTACTGTTGTCACGATACTACTTTGATACGATACCTTGAAATGTTACGATACCTTGAAATGTATCAATTTTCAATACCACAGGGAAGAACCGCCTACTGTCATATAGATATTTTTATATTATCTAAAAAAAAATGTGTCCATCCATTGAAAGTCTAGGAATTTCTTCTGAAGTGATCACTTTATATGATGACATATTTGATTATGGCTTTTATTCATATATAAACATTGTTCAATTACCATTGCAAATCTCACCTAAATGTTTGTTTACTGTTTATTTGTGTTTTTATATGGGGGATCATTTTGTTATAATTGCACAAGATAGCTTGTTTTAATATATTTTTTAATGTAATCATTTCACAGTTAATCTTCAAATGAATGTAGAAACAACATAAAGATAGTATATTTTAAATAATTGTTTAATGGCATCTTTTTATGAATGAAGGCCAGTATCACTGATACCAATACTGTCTTCAATTATTTATTTATTTTCAATTTTAAACATTAATTATCGCCATTCAACACTACAGTATAATTGAAAGCTATCAATTTTAACATTTATTTGGCTCCAAAAAATATAACAACTGTTAATTAAAGTGAACTTAAAACAATCCTCACATAGGTCCATAATAAATGTCATATTTAACTGTGCCCTTCCTACCTAACAGGTAGGAAATACACAGAAATTTAATACAGTTATCAAATACTTCACAGTCTTCACTGCATAAATTATAAAATAAATATAGGTTAATCCTTATTAAAGCTACAAGCGTTCTTTAGTCAAGAGCAGTGAGTGATTTTCTCTGTTACCTGCATGTGTTCTTTGATTCTGCTGTCACGGCTGCACATGTGGAGCACGCGTCCCATTTTCTCACAACTCTTTACGTTCCTTTAGGACTTTAACTCATTTAAGACTGCTCTTATGAGGATACTCAACAAAACGGACATTTTGGCATAATTGTGTGTTATTATTCGTTCAAGCGCGAAAGAGAACTCGATTCTGGCGTGCGTCTATCTGTGCGCCCTGTGTGTGAAAGGACATTCACAGGCAGCGCTCTCTCTTTTGTCTTTTCACGCTTGCATGGTTTAAAAGCATTTGCATGAAGAAGAACGTGATCATATAATGTAACACTAGCCAAAGGATGACAGAAAAAACGGATGCTTGCGTGAATTGCGTTAATAACGCGTTGAATTGAAAAACATGAATCGCATGCGTTGACAGCACGGACATAACCGGACATGGAAAACGTACGATTTGCACTTTTATTATAAATTTGTGTGCGTAATTTGTTGTTATTAGAGACATCC